>JAECUM010013539.1:0-39107 GCA_016617855.1 Megalonaias nervosa
GTATTTAAGGGAACAGTTTTATACCCTTCCGAGAAAAGGAAAACCCGATGAGTCAGAGGGAAATCCGTATCTAAGAGAGGTCGGAAGAATCAGGGTCAGAAAAGGGACCAAAGCGTACACATTAGTCGTGGAAATACAAAACCAGAGGAGAGAGAGACGTCAGGTACTGCTGTCAAGCGTGGAATTGTACTCTCTAATTTACCACTCGTAACATGATGTAAATTGAACACTGCGACTAAATTTTATCAATGTAAATCTGTTCGATTGAAAGTGAAATTTTGGTTATGTATTAATTGATTAAATTTATTTTTAGTAAATCTATTGGATAGAAAGTGAAATTCTGGTTATGTATTAATTGATTAAATTTTTTTTTGTTTATTGGTAAAGGGGGCTCGTAGTTGTTTATTTCTTTCAACAGCCTTGACCGAGTCATCGTAACGGTATAGTGATAGAGAGTACATTAGAATTACCGACCGTATCGGTTGGAGGAGACTTATGTCAAATAACGTTAACGTTCCATCTATCCGTCCACACTGGGCAATAACACCGTGGGAGGTCATTCCCTAGTTAACGATCGCCAAATCAATTAAGGAGGCTTTATTGTTATTAAGCTCCCCGTTACACAAGCCCTATCAAAAGGGATAGGTCCGCAAGTCATTCCTAAGACGATGGCCTCAAATGCAGGTTTTAGGGATACAAATAAAATTCGTGTGTTCGAGTTTGCAACTCTGGCTTTGTTAGTGCAGTGGAAAAATCTACCATAATCGGTAATTTTATCAGTCAATCAGATGATGTCTTGCCGTTTGAGAGACTGAGCAGTTTGGCTGAAGAGCATCAATACATGCCAAACAATTGATTTACTTTCAAATTACTGAAAGCTGTATTTCCGGCTATAGTCATGTATCTACATGATAATGATGATAATGATGATGATGATAATGTTTGTTACAGTGGTAGTGAACGATTCTTTAAGATGTTATTTATGATGATTGCAATATGTTTAAATGCACACTTTTGCAACAATTTATAGTGATTCTGTGGTATTAACGTTGTGTTCTCTGTATCAGTGCATATAAAATCATTGTCATGTATGCAAAATACAAAGCCAAAAGACTTTAGGTGGTTCCCTTAATACTTAACAAACTGTTCCTATCTTTAAAAGTTGTATATAACTTTACTTTCTCTTGTTTAAAGCTACGCTACTAGTGTCTTTCGAGTACATTGAAATGAAGCAGAGTTGTATAAATATATACAGCTAGCTGACACCTAACATTGGGGAAACGTTGGAAAAATAGATATCAGGGACCAGACTTCAAGTCATTATAATGCTTTGCTTTCAAGTTTTCAAATAAATATTAGGCAATATTACTACAGTATGTGAGTTTTATATCTTTTGTGACTTTCCGTGAACTAGGAGATATGCATTCATTGTAAAAACTACATTAATTATATAATGGAATATTATATACAGTTCTCTAAATCTGACATTAAAATCCTTGCTTGGGAACTGGTTTGTGTTCTCTGAAATTCCAATGCGTTACTTAACGCACATAGACTGAACTTTCGTCGTCGGACACTTATCATAACTTTTGTGGACCATTTTGGTGCCCACGGCTAAAGTAATGTGCTCTTTATTTCGCGACAGATTGGATGGATAATAATTGTTCTAAACATATCAACTCGTGTCCTCTCATACGTTCGCGGAGTATATGAAACATGTCCAGAGTACATACATACATACGTATGTATGTATATATGTATGTGTGTGTGCGTGCGTGTGTGTGTGTGTGTGTGTATGTGTGACATAACTAACAGATTATTGTACCCCTAGTTAGCTACCACAAAATGAGGCAGATTCAATGCTTTATAGACCATTTGTTTTCAGTCCACAGCAACTTAGGTTGTTTAATTTTCAGGTTGTGACCAGCAGGTGTAATATAATACAAACAACATCACGTCAGTCCTTGGAAACACGGACTAGCTCTTTACCACCAGAACAGCATGGAACTTCAGAAGTTCTCTGTAATCCATTTCAAAGTAAATTTTGAAAGTACAATAGATAGAGAAAATCATATTGAGAAAAATATATTTCATTTTATTTTTTTGTTGTTTTCAGTTTTGAAGTTATAAGTATTTTCAATTCAGAAATTAATTTTTTTCTGTTTTGTTTTTCATTAGGAGGTTTTTAAATTCGAAGTTTACTCTTGTGGAAAATTTATTTCTCGTACAAGAACTGAACACATTTTTTAATATCTATACAAATATCCACTCAACGAATTCACTTGGCAGGTACAAAAAATTGTTTCAAAAAATATTTATCATTAAAAGTAACTCAGTGAGATGAATTTTATACTTTCCATGATAATTTGCACATGCGTTACAGTACAAGGAAAAGAACTACAGTGGTTACCGTTTTGGGGGCATATGCATGTCTAATTAGAATAAATGGATATAGGTCTAATTAGAATAAATGGATATAGGTCTAATTAGTATCAATGGATCGTAATCATTGAGTGTCGTATGTTAGTATTAGGATACGATCAGTTCAAAATCAATAATTAGAAACTGGAGGGATTCAGGGTTTTTTTAGATAGTCTTTTAGACATATTGCTTATTTTGCGCTCCGTAGATATTACGTATTTCTGACGGAGTGACAGGTGTAATGTGTAGTTGTTGGCATGCGCAGTGGAGAGAATGTTGGCATATCTCTATATTTCTGCATTGTAGCTGAAATTTATTTACATGTTGTAGTTGTAGAAATCATGCATGATCTAAGCACACAGATGATAAAATGAACAAGCTGCATGTTCCCATGTCTTCGAACTAGTCCAAAATATATTAACTTTAGCAGTTATCAAAGGGGGGTGAAAACAAATTTAGACAGGCAATTCGAGCTTTTTGAAGTATAAAAGATGAATCACAAAATATATAAAGAGTGAAACGAGTTATCGGCTCTTTTTTAAACAATGTTCTTTTAAAGTCCAGAAAGTGAAAATGAGCAAGCAGAGCTAGCTCTTATCTGATAGGTTAACATCTGAAGCAAAGTCAAACTGTATATCCTATAACCAAAATGACACCCTTTCAATTATACACCAAAATAAAGGAAATTAAAAGTTCTTTAAACAGTATCTAAGATACATAAAGTCTTCTTTCTAGATAGCCATGATAACCAATGAGGAGAACATGAGATTTTGCTTTCTTTTTAAAAACCAAACTTTATGAAAAGTACGCACCTGTATAGAGCAGTGTTAATAATTCAAGCAATTATCAACATTAATTAGTTTCACTAATTGCATGGAGAATACTAATTACTTATACCAGTGCTACATACATTTCACTTCCTATATTTGCGAACTGCTGTTACAATCCGATTCTGTGATGAGACACTAGTGGACTAGTACGGATCCATGGTCTGTCTCACCCATACGTTAGTTTCTGTCTATTTTGCTGTAAAGCTAAAGGTAAATCCAACACAGAATTACCCTTGTATGTATGTCAGTAAGTGCTTCAACGACACTTCTGAGCAATACTCCAATGAACCCGTAACTTTCTTGCATGAATACTTTGTCGTTAATCTTTAAATCTCAAGTTATAATTATGTACCGCAAAGGAGTTGGTGCAATTTGAACATTTAAACTTCTACAGTCACTTTCAATGGAGACTACACTTATTTGTTCAATTATTAAAATTAGTACATTTAATGTACCTATACATAAACAGTTAACATAATTTCTTCGTTTTACAAATAATATAGATAACGAAATTCAAAACAAGTTTTTATACTCATACTGGATTGTAAAACAGAAGAAGTTTGAAATTAATTTCTTGACAAAACTGTATGAGGACGTACAATCTTGGACTTTGTAAAGGAATGCAGTTTATGCAATAGATTTTTATCATATTTTAAGAATATTTCATGAATTACCTTATTACTTATCTGATATACACTTTATAGATTTGCCTCTTGTACGTAATTGTACATTTTTGGAAGTATTTAACTTCCTAATGTTTTTTGAAAACTTTGTATTGCATTTTTTTCACCTTTGTTGGCACTACGCACTTTTTTGCTTCGGTGACGTAAAGCACTACTACATATATACATGATGCAGCCTCATTTCTCTCTACCGATAATTGTTTCATTTACCAATCCTATGTTTTGTTTGCTTTAGATATTATTTTCGACTTGACTGTCAACAATTTGCATTCTATGTATGAGATATCATCTTTTTCAGATTTTCCATGAGCCTGCATACGGCAGTCTCCTCTTTATAAATTTTTTTTCTTTTTTATTATCTCTCCTGTGAAATGGCGAAATTTTTCACTTATCATTGTTTCTCTTGTTCATAATTTCCCTGCCTTTCTTGAATCTACAATTCTCTCTCTCTCTCTCTCTCTCTCTCTCTCTCTCTCTCTCTCTCTCTCTCTCTCTCTCTCTCTCTTGTGCCTCACTTCTTTCTTCCTCTAATTGTTATCTTTGGCCTTTGACACAATTTTCGATTAAACGGCTCAGAGGCACAACTGTCCTTCAGGGTGTTTGTCACCGGACAGGGCTTAACTCTATGCACCTATACAAAAAAAGATCCAATCATTAAATATACTTAACACCTCGACTAATATCATTACTGAATGATATTACTGGTGACCAGCTCGACCTAAGTAAATGAATTCGTGATTACTCCAGACAGCTAGCATATGGCAAAAGCAAATCCATGAAACAGTAATTATAGGGTTACAGCATTGGTATGGGAAAATATGAACGAGTTTTTTTTCTGGGTAATACTGCGAAACCTTGGGAGTGAAGAATTAAGTAAAAGAGGAGTTGATATTTTCCCATACAAATGCAGTAACCTTTTATTATATACACATTTTGTTTTTCTACCTAAGGCTTAATAATAAAAGGAATGCACTACAAGAAACAAAGTAATTGAACTGATATTGTATTCCAAAATAAATGCGCAACCTTAGATTCATCAATACATTTTAATGCGCACATAGCACCGCCCGGTGACCTTTGAACTTCGTCGAGCGCTCAACATTAGTTTAAGAAATTCTAGTTGTGTTCTAGTTAGAATTGAAATTTAGAGTAATATCTTGAATGAATCTGCATTGAAACAACTTTTCCAGTTGGTCTGCAATGCAGTGGATGGATTTTGTTTCTGTCGATCCAACTCAGTTAGGCTTTTCTTCTTGTGATGTACTTAATTTATTGGGTAAATTCCTTACGATGTGTATGTGATTTGAGCAATTGGATCAACTGCATCTGTGTTTATGTTCTGTCATTGATTATATGGAATCATTCTGTGGGGGGAATATGATTTCTTTTAATTGAAATTAACAAAAACACGTTATGGAATATCATATTCATTTCGTTTTGAGTGCAGTAAGGAGAATGTATTTTCAGTTGAAAATGTAGTCGAAATTACAGTTCAATTTCGCGGTTTGTTTGAAATTTTCTAACCCATGACATGGGTTATGTCATTCAGATTTGCAGAACTAGCTAAGAACGAACATTCTGAGGAAATCGAGGTTCATAAATATATTTTTGTCATTCTTATTTTTATCTAATTTTGACATATATGTATGCCCAGTCACTTGCAATCTCTTTGTTGTAGGGACCTATATGGCTTTCCATCGCTGGCCTAATATTTTACCAAAGAGTTAAACGGAGAAAATTGCAAAGCAACTGTTGTGTGAAAGTCCATTTAGCCAGTGGAAATAAGACTTCTTCGTCGTCTTGGCTTATTAGCTCTGATGCTATTGGTTTCCTATCAAAACCTACAGTTGTATTTTATTTCTCGAATTTAGTGTTTTGACTGACTTGTTAACTGGTACGTATCTGATATATATGCGATAGCCTTGCCCTCTGTATGCTGTTCTATGCTATTTAGATATGCCCTAGAGAGCACAGGTACTATTCTGAACCATTCTATTTGCGAAATGTACGAATATTTCTTCTAAATAACTGATTAAATTATGAGAATGGTATTTTCAATTACTGCGTCTCTCACGTTTGTTGTGGACATTGCGAATATCGCGTTGATTTGCTTGCCTGCTTGAAAGTTTCATTTGTTACTCTGTAAACCGTTCACAGCATTAAGTTTATCATTTCTACTTTCGAATGGACGAAAGAGCTTGTTTATTTTATCCGCAAGAAAACAAATAGAATAAAATAAAGATAAAGCCTCCAATAGATGAGCGTACATCGTTTATTTACAAGAGTCGTTCTCAAAACACGATACTATATTTAGACGTACGCGTCGCGTCGTACAATATGAAACCTTGTAGTATGGCAAAATAGTTCACAGTTTTGGCAATATAAAGTTAACGGAGAAAAGAATCAGCATACAATAAGGATATATGCATCACAACAAGTTCGGAAAACAAGCAGTATAATTATATCATGCACAATGGGTAATGCTGTCCGCAGAATAGCAAAGTGGCAAACGAGATTCATACCAATTTGATATGAAAATACAGTAGCTGGGCAATCTAGGTGTTCATCATTCGTGACTTGCATGTCAGCTTTAAGAACCGTTTTGAAACTGACGTGCCTGGATAATATTGTAGTAGGCAGAAACCTCATGCACATGGATTCCGACCAATATAATATTGCATGTCTATTACTTACTTTAGTTAGGATTTGAGAAGAATGTTTTGTCAATAGTTTTGTTTCAGCTTTTCATTGAATAAGGTTAGTTCTAGTTGATACAACCCTTAAATGAAAGCGAAAGTAGGGAATGTCTCATGGCTTCTTAAAGCCATGATTGTTTTGGCAAATACAGTAATTGGGCCAAGAGTCACAACCCTCAATGTCCAAGGGCACATATACAGTTTCATATTATGTGCGACTCACTTTCGACCTGTTCAACTAAAATAAAATGGTTTAAAATTACTTCAACACATTTGTTAAAATACACCAACCCTCCGCCCAATTACCTTTTAACGATTATCTTTATATTAGTCGCAGCTTCTTCAAAAAAGAATAATAACAAGGCTACAGAGACAGAAAATACCTTAGTAATGACCTCGTTTGTACTATTAATCAATTCATCTCCTGAGTCATTCTGGATCTTTATTCCGTGTATGGTGATAGTAGAATATATTTTACATAAATATATGATAATATAGGCACTGATTTTGTTTTTAGAAAAAGTATGAAAGAACCGCTACTAGGCCTGCCGATTCTGTAATCATTCCAGTCAAAGAATTTGCATTCTTTGAATTGGACTAATTATTCATACTAAATTAATCAAATTGTAATCCGTCTGCTTGTCTAAAACCATCTTTAATCAAATATAGCCAACAATATAGCGCCAGGAAAGTCAATACTCACATCGCAATATGACATTTATATTTTATATTGAGTGGAGTTTATTTAAATGCCTTATTTGGTAAAATTTTGTTCTGGTATATGGATTCTGAATAACTGGAAAGACTGTTTAGGCTAGATATACTTCATAAGTTTGACAATTAGTTTCTTGTTCTGTAAAGCTGGAACCATTGCAATTATGGGACTCTTAGAAAATAATACGAATGAAAAGTCCATCTGGCCATCCAATAGGTCGTACATACATTTAGTATTGGTGTTAGACCAGGTTAGGTAAATTGATGGTCCACTCAAGAATATGCCGTAGAGACCCAATCGACCTTCGTTACTGATGGCCATGGTCCAGCACATCTGATATTTGAGAAGCTGAGGAGCAGTTTAGTTGAGCATTTCAGAATGGACACCTTGTCCCTTGACACTTTTTTGTGGTTATGCCTGGAGTGTTTTAAATGTCCGATGCCATCATCAGATTGACACTGACTGATCAGGATACTGTTGCAGTAGGCAATTAGCATATCCTCTAGGGTCCTGAGCAAGGCAAGACTGTACATAGTTTATTCCCATCATTTAAGGTTTTAGAAGAATATCTTTAATAATATTGGATCTGGAAATTTTGTGTTTCGCCTTTTCGTTATTATTAAAGTTTATCGTTTGGGGAAGTTTTCTCCACCAAAATCATTTGCCTCTAAATAAAATTAGTTAATCTGAAGCAGTTCTCAATTAACATCAATGAACAAAGATTCTCTAAAATTATTATGAAGACATTTATGCCAGATATGATTTAAAGCAGATATATTGTAATGTATGTTGCCTCAGTTTCATGGAATGGGTATTGCATAAAATACCTGTATAATTTAGAGTTTGTTGTGTAATAGACAACGAACATTAAGTACTCATATTATTATTTCATACGTATTTATCCTGCTGGCGGATGAAATACAGACTTTAAAATGGCAATTTTAGACCTAGGTATGTTTTAAAATCCTTTTTATCCATCTATATATTTACTTTCTTTCTTTCTGACTTCATTTTTCCTGCTTTCCACGATAATTTTAAAATCGCGTTACGAGAGAGATAGTGAGCATATTCTATATCATGGAGCAATTTTTGTACGTCCCGCGTAACGTACAAAAGTCGGCAACGTATCAGACACAATTTCCATCACATTATAGATGATTAAATACAACAGCTGACACACTATGTCTATGGGTGCATATTCTTCATCTTGACCAAATTTATCTTGATCCTGAATGCATCAAACTTAATATATATCGAGAGTTTGATTGTTCGAATAATTTGGACACACTGATTCATTACGTTGATATGAATATTGACTTCACTAGGATGTTATTATGTTTAGTCACGTATCCAATCGGCATTTCCATCAGAACTGAACATTCTGGTGGAATTACCAGTCATTTTAGGCTTTAGAGAAACTTCCGTTTCATCACAGAAGCCACAAGATACGGACCTTTACTGTCGTAATTAATATTTGACAAGTAAAGTAAATAAAACACCATATATTTAATAGGAAATTAGAAATGGGACATAGCGTTCGTATCCTGGGTAACAATGGTCTGTGGAAACAAACGGCCAATTAGTCAATATGTGACTTTTTCCTGATGTGACGCCAAAATGCGCTAAGGAAGCTATATGACCTAAATGTTGATCAAATGCTGTATTTATTATTAATCATAGTTATTTCTTCTTAGATCTCATCTTTTATTGGATATGAGCGTAGCTTGGCATTATGATGAGACAGTCATTTTCCTTTTTCAGAACGGCATAGCGCTTAATCCTATATGATACAGTTTTTACAGCTTTTATTGGACATGAGCGTAGCTTGGCATTATGATGAAACATGACCAATTTTTAGAACGGCATGGCGCTTAAGCCGATAAATAGTTAGATAGATAGATAGATAGATAGATAGATAGATAGATCATTATTCTGATACAGTTCTAAATCAGACACGACTGAACCCAAATATTCTCCAAAATTTATATATATATATATATATATATATATATATATATATATATATATATATATATATATATATATATATATATATATATATATATAATAAACAACACCAACACATTTGAATGTGTGACCGGTTTCGCTTTATTGCTTCATGAGAATGAATTCAAACTGAATTCAATATCATTAATTACGTCATTAAATATATTCTGTTTCTAAGGGATCAATAATATAAACAATATGACATAAACAAGATGACGTCATACTTACTTTTTGAACCTAATTGTCTTAGTCTTTAACGAATAGTTGACATGGAATTATGCATATACAGCACAGATTAATGACATTTTAATACACAAAAGTATATCAAACTTGATCTTAAAGATACGTATACCTATCTCAAAAACTTTAATGAATAAATAGCAATAAACAGTTTTATTAATATTTTTATTTTGTATAATACACATTTTATATATATATATATATATATATATATATATATATATATATATATATATATATATAACATCTTAATATATTATTGACGAATGTTCACTATTATCAAAACTCATATTATATAATAAAAAAATTATTAAAAAATTATGGTGTGCATAATACTTATAATCATAAAATAAATATGTATTTTATAAATAATTAATCATAATATATTCAGAATTAATTTAAAATGCCCTTTTATTTTTAAGAAATTATTAAACTTATTTTTATGATATTAGTTCATAATATCACTTGTTAAGTTATTCAGTAAATTAGAATAATATAAAAATATTCTTAACAATTTGTAACAGGGGACATAATTTTTTTAAAAAATTAGATTAATGAATGTCTTACAGTGTTTTGGAATTTAGACCTTTTGGATATACCGTACTAAGACGGTGAATCCAATAGGTTTCCTTTATCCGACGTTCCATCTCAGAATCAGCTGTAACAATAGGTTGGAAGGAGAAATCTTGCAAAGTATGCGAACTCTTGTTAAAATGTGCGGCAACATGAGATGAAAATGATTGATCGATATAAATTTTTATCACATAGTCGGTACACTTCGCCTACAGTGTGTGCAGTTTCATATTTTTGATATTATACGTGTGAACATATCAGCTTATGTGATTCTGATTGGTCCAAATAAGCTGGGATCGTGGGAAAACGTTTTTAACCCCGCCTTCTGGAATGTTTTGTTTTGAATGAACATTTTTTGGCGGCCATTTTTAACTCGACTCGCGAAAGGAAATTGAGGAAAAATTATCTCGGCTGTCTGAATATGGATATGTTACCCCCACAGGGTTTGTTATGTCATGTTTAACAATATCATCATAAGAAAGATGGCGTAAAACTACAAGACAAGAACAACAATAAGAAGTAAAACTAAGGGTATTGCTTATTTGATAGCGGATGGCGGGGAGGGGGCAGTATATCTGTAACATAGATATAGAATCCACCGTATATACAAGCCTGGTTTAAATGTTAACTTAAAAAAGTAAATAAACTCACCTCTGTTCACAGAACAATCGGGACGTAAATGGGTCTCCTAACTGACAGAACTTTATCCAACCACAGCATCTTTACGCAGTATATATGGGATGCAAATCCAACTCAGATAGAAATTTGAGTACGTCTTCTGTACAGTCTATAGTTCCAAATCAAATACTGCAAATATCCGGTCACAAATGCATTGCAGCAAATGTGGGAATTTTTGCATCCAGTAATCCTATTTCACATGAAAATCGCAACAATGTAACGGTTAGTTCTGAAAGTGACATTTTAGGGTAAACATGTACTCTAGGCCTATTGTACTGTGTACCGTATCAAACAATGTGGCAGCATCACATCGCATTGATCATTCTGTTTTGAAAAATGATTTTGTCGTTATAAAATGTTCTGTTTATTCGGATGGAAGCTTTTTCTTTGATTTATAGTTTGTAAAAAAGTACAATCTACTTTTACCAATTCAACTTTGTTTGGGACTATATTTTATGCACAACAAATGAAAGGTGCACCGTCTGTCAGAATGAACGAAATTATTCGTTCTTCTTTCTGTCTAAATAATTTCTACTGAAATAAAAACTATGCGATAAAAAGAATCTCAAATGGGTAATGATTTAATATTAAATTTATGAAACTCGTTGAATAATGTCCAGCTTTTGCTCGCCAAGGCTCGCAAAAGCTGGACATTATTCAACTCGTTTCATAAATTCAGTATTAAATCATTACCCATTTGAGATCCTCTATTTATGTCTGATTTATGTTGGTTCATACGTTTAGATATATTTGTTGACTGGTTTGTCCAATATATTGGATGCGACATTTTTTGCATGTGATCAAATAAATAACATTTGATGTTGCACAATTAGTATCACAGCGCATATTAAAAGTTTCTTTCGTATTATTACTATTGAAAGAAGTATTTTCATTAACAGTGCGAACATCTGGGTCTATTACATTTAGTTGATGATCCCCTTTTTATATAATATTTTTTTTTTTTAAATTTAGAATTAATTAGGAAATCTTTAAGATTTTTAGGCCTTTTATAAGCAAGTGTAGGTTTGCTTTCGTGTAGCGATTTAACACATGCTTTACATGATAATTTTAATAAATCCCAATATTTATTGATAATCTGACCTATGTTAGGCAAACTTGGATTATATTCAATAACAAAAAGGAATGATATCTTCATTTCTATTTTTAAGTTTAGATTGTAAAGATTCAAGTTGCGCAAGAGAAGATACTTTTTGAAAAGCAGTATTAATGATGTCAATAGGGTAATTTCTATTTAAAAAATGCTGACCTCTGTCAAAGATGATTTAAAATCAGTGTCATCCGAAATAGTTCTTCTATATCTTTTTGCTTGACTATATTGTATCCCGTTTTTACATGATTTAGGATGACATGAAGAACATTCAACATATTGATGAATATTCGTGTTTTTAACATGAACCATGGTAGTGATGTCATTATTTTCATTTTTCAAGACCTCTACTTCCAAAATTGATACTTTAATTTTGGACACATTGAATGTAAATTTTATTGTTGGATGTAATTTGTTTAAATAGTCTATAAAATAATAAAGGTCTTCTAATGAATAACTCAAAATCATAAAGATATCGTCTAAAAATCTTAACCAAAGATCTGGTTTTAAGAGGCATTTATTTAGAAAGTAATTTTCTAATTTCCCCATAAATAAAGATGCATAAGAAGGTGCCATAGGACTACCCATTGCTGTTCCCAACTTTTGGAGTTAGTTTGTATTACCATATTGAAAAAGTTATTTTCGAGCACAAGTTTTATCAAATCACAAAAATGTTCTTTTGATAGTTTACATGTATATTCGTTTTCCTCAAGATAATATTTACACTCTTCGATACCATCATTGTGTGGTATATTCGTGTAGAGTGAAACCACATCAAGTGTAACTAGTAATGAATTTTCAGTTAATTTCGGTAAAGATTTCAATTTGGTGATGAAATCAAAAGTTTCTTTGACATATGAAGGTAGTGATTTCATCAGTGGTTGTAAGATATGATCAATATATTGCGATATATTATTTGTAATTGAGTTACGTGTAGAAATAATGGGTCTACCTGGATATCCTAAAGGTACTGACTTATCAACCGTTTTATGTATTTTGGGTAAAATATAAAACTGAGGTGTGCGTATTTTATTTGGGAAGATATCTAGTTCATCATATATGGAACAGTTGTGTATAGAGATTTCATTAACACATTTGCTTATTTTTGCTTTAATTTCTTCAGAAGATATATAGGAAAGTTTTGTATAATATACTTCATCATTTAATTAATTGTTACTTCTTTAATATAATCCTCCTTATTCATTATTACTATGGTGCTAGACTTATCAGCTTTTTTAATCATAATACTTTCGTCTTGTGATAAAGTATGCAAAGAATTTAATTCTTTAGATATGTTTGTAAAATGTTTTCTTTTGGGATTGCTATTTAAAATTTCTTGTTTAGTTGCTTCAATATAAAAATCGAGATAAATATCTCGTCCACTAGAAGGTGTAAATGATGATTCTTTTTTATTGAAAAAGGGCTTGTGTTGTTTGCAACAGATTCTTTAGGGTTTCCATTAGTCTTTTCATTGCTGCTATTACGGTTATGTTGGATTCCTGTGTTATTTTCTTTTACAGCATCTGCATAAGTTGCCTTTTGTGAGCCTGGGGCTATTAAGTTTTTTGCTTGATCATTCATGGAATTGTTTTGAATGGGTCTATTATTATATTCTGTGTGATTTGGTTGATATGTTATTCTTGATGTTGGCGATGCTTGTTCCATTTCATTTTCATTTCTTGGTGGTTGTTTATTTTTTTGGTTGTTGTTTTATTGAAAAATTTTATTTATTGAAATTGAAAAATATTGCAGTAATGCTTTGAATTTATTTTGTTGTAAAGCATATTTTTTGCTGAACAATGACTGTTCTAGCAAAAGTAATCCTACTTTTTCTTGCATAATACTATTTGAACTGTTCCAACGTTAGATCTAATATAACTGTGTTTTGAACAAAACATTTTCAGAATAAAATAATAGAATCATGTAAGTTATATAGTGTACATCACAGATGTATGAAAGGAGGTGTTGAACGTAGTAAAATAATGATCACAGAAGAAAGATAAGTTTTAAAATTTAGCAGTTCAGTAACCTAAAAGAAGCAAATCAAATTGTAACACACACACACACACACACACACACACACACACACACACACATACATACATTCAAGAGTTTCCACACGATAAGAGTTTAATCTGAAGACCTCTAAAGAGGGCCTGCATAGGGTGCATTCCCTATTTTAAAAATCTTGAGGAAATCTTTTGCCAGTAGAAGGTACTCGCTGGCAAGTGTTATATTGAGACTATTGTCAAACAAGAGCTTTCCCCTAGAAGTGTTGAATACCAGGTAGTAGCCCAATGAATTATATAGGGCCCGAGTATAGTGGATACCCGTTTAAATCGTCCACCCCGACAGCGTGAATGCACCAAGATATCAACCACCTCCTTTTCTCGTGAAACAAAAAAATTGCAGTAATGCTTTGAATTTATTTTGTTGTAAAACAAGATTTTTCCCCAGAAGTGAGTTATACCTGCTGGTGTCCTAAGGATCTCCCAAAGGACATGCATGAGGTGTAAATATGTTTAAATCGCAAAACCGTCATGATCAGAAGATCCCAAATGAATCCGCATTTGGCACTGATAACCTAACATTGTTACTGCATTGTGATTTGAAGAAATGATTTTGAGGAAAAAGTAGTTTAGGTTTGTTTCAAACTGAGTAACATTAAGACTTTTCAATCTTACCTATTATGGACTTGGTTCACTTGCTTTAGCACAATATCCAAGCACTGGATGCCCTCTTAACCCGCGTTCTTAAGCCGTGGATAATATTTATATTCATGTATATGACTGCTCTTTCAGTGTTTAAGTTTAATTAATTTGTGTGACGTAATAAGGTTGTCAGCTATGGTGTCAGAAAGTACATATTCCTTAACTTTCATGACAAATAATCATCTCATTCGTGATACCTCGTTACACGTCCTCACTGGATGCGACCGCATTTGCTTTATTCTGTCACAAATACTGCATCAGCTACTGATCTTCCTCCAAATGACAAGTCTAGCTAATGCCTCGGTAATTACCTTTAATCCATAAATGTGTTAAAGCTAAGTACGCTTGCAAAGATTTTTCACTTTCTTACCAAATACAGAATGTCTTTGCTTAAGTAGTACTCATTATTTTCTCGTGTATCTATTGGTAATCGTTATTATTCTAGTCGTTTTGATAAATCCTTTCATCATTTTGACACCATTATCATTAATCCTTCCATCATTTTGACACCATTGTTTTATGTAATACTTCATTTTCACGTTTATTTGCTTGGGTTTATCTAATATTTTATTTGTACATTTTTTGAATTTTCTTTTAATTTGATATTGTATTAGCAGTATTGCTATGACGTGCCGTTAAACTTTAATTTATTCGTACGTATTAGCTCTATAATTAAAAACATCATCTGTCCCCAATTTTATCTCCACTTTGCTTGGTTCTTAACTTGTTTTATTAACCTTGTGGTTAAGTTTGTGTTATTTAAAATTGATAGATTAACACAAAATTTATGTACTTTTTAACATAGTGGATATGAGATTTATTTAATTTATTTGATCCTTGTGATATCTGACATCCTTTACTGACAGTTATCTGGATTTTAAATACCTTCATCCCAGAGTGTTAAATAAAGAAAAATATTGACCCATTAGACCTTCCTAATTATACTCAGTCGCATATATACCTTTCCCAAAGTAACCGGACTGCATGTGTTAAATGTTCCAGTGTTTCTCTACATTTTTCATCATTTTAATTGTTAGCTAATTGCTCCATACTTTGGTCTAGGAATCACCACATCAGTCACATGGTCTCTTGATTGCAGTTAGACTCTCGAAATGTACCTCAAATGAAGTATCTATTTAAAATGAGAAGTATTGATCTCAAATGAAGTTTTTATTTCAAATAACAAGCATTTATCTCAAATGATTTTATTTATAAAAGCTAAGATTAGTATGGCAAGTAATGTTGTCTAAGTGACACAAGTTACACAACTCTCAATGTTCTCAGGAGCATTGTGGTTTTAGAGTCGTTGTCACAATTTTTATATTGGAATCTTGATAAAATATAATGTTATGTCCTAAAATATAAACAACATTTTTAACCCGACGAGCTATTACAATAACTTGGCTACGCATATGAAATCTTCGAAAATGAAATTGATCATTATTATTTGCTGATTTGGTTTTGTGGGTTTAGAATCATTTTTCAGTACATGATAGACTATATAAGGCTACCAATGTATCTGGTGTAGGCTGCATCGAGAAGAACCACGAGAAGAACCACGAGAAGAACCACCGACCCACGGGTAGCTATCTCCAAGCTTTCTCGCATACCGGCGTTGGCCGAGACGTGACTCGAACTAGCGCGGGCAAAGATGAGATGTCAGTAATCTGTAAAGGCGATAGGCTTATAGCATTCGGCCACCCGAGCCCGTAAGATTACGAATGAACCTGTGTACGTACCAGTCAAAAGGTCGTCCGATTTTCGTTTTGGTGATTTCTGTTGAATATATGGCATATATTTTTCGAATTAGCATGTGTGTGTGTGTGTGTCTATATATATATATATATATATATATATATATATATATATATATATATATATATATATATATATATATATATATATATATATATATATATATATATATATATATATGAGATAGCTAACCTAGGCAATTAAATCAAATCCACCATCAAGTTCTAGGTAGTGTCTGACCTTGAAATATGAGCTGAAATGGAACGACAAACTAAAAATAGCCTTTTGGTAACCAGTTATATTGGATATCTTAACGTGTGTCCAAAGCCGATGTTTAATGTGATGAAAATTTGTAACAGATTTGTTTGCTACTGAAGATGTTCGTTGAATAATTAAATATAAGTAGCCTAAACGGTATCATTTATTATTTTGTCATATTTTGCTTGGCATCAACAAATACGTGACCTCTCCGTAGATCAGCTGCTTTGAGACCATTTCTTATCCGGAAATCAAATTTCGTCAGTAAAGACATTGTTTACCATATCGTCTTATTTCCGAATTTATTTGACATATAATTCATTGCTACGTGCAATGCTTGCGTAGAGACATGGGACATAGTGACAGGTCTGATGCATCAGCCGCAAATAGATCGATTTATTTTTGCTATGTTAGAGCGTATGTGACCATTTGAATCCTTTCGTCTTTGACAAACAGCCAACACGTGTTATGTGTTCTTTGATTGGTTTAAATTATGAAAGACCTACTGCAACGACAACTAAATTCTCACAAACCTTTTAAACAAAAATTCATTAATAATGGATACATCTACATGTCAACTGAGATTAATATGCGAACTGATTAGATCATAAAGCAGGAACGACTTATTGGTTCAGGCGAAATAACATATCACAAATCAGTAAACTAGATATTGATCGACTGAATTAGGCTGCTTTGGATGGTCAGTTACGTTTAGTCAATAAATAAAAATTCCAACATAGTATCTATTTGATTTATTAAATTAACACAGTCAAAATGACTGACATATATATATGAAAAATAATATATAGTTAATAATATATATCCTGCTCTCTAAGGGTGGAAAATTAAAATGTTTACAAATTAATTCATACGAGTTATAGGAACAATCCAAACTTCATTTGAAATACGTGAATTTAATTTTTTGTTTCAAATATTGCATTCAAATGTTTCAATTTGTTCAGCCAAAACAGATTGGTGAGGAGTCCAATTTTCGCAACAGTATTCAAGTCTACACTTTCGAAAAGATAGATGAAAGATAGTATGACTAGTATATTTTGAAAGCTCCTGCATCACTGGTATATGCCGAAAGCTTTTGCAAGAGCGTTTTAACTCGCTACTGGTATGAGTTCTGCAACTAATCATGATAGCCCTAAAACTTGAAAAGTAATTTTATGGAAAGTTTTAATATGTCGATGAAAGCTAACGGCTCACTTCAGACCATCTCTTGTTTGGGACATTATTGTCCATGTAATGTTTATATTTTAGTGAGGTATCCTCATGCAATGGCCACGTTGCCGGTATAGAATGACCGCGTAGCCAGTAAGGAATGGCTACTGGGTGGTTCTCTCTAAGGAATAATACTGTGATTGCCATACGGTTGGAATCCTTCTTCACTAAGTAATGCCAAGGTCGATTATCTCCAGCAAGAAGCAAATTGTCACACAGTATTTAAGCGTCAGTGTGCCGATCATGCATTCTCAATGCAATCGTACATAATGATCAATATCAATTACGTACACATATATTTGTATGTTTATAGATGTGTCAAATGATTATGATTTTACCCAAGCTAACGCTCATTGAAACAACAAACATGTCTTCTATGAATCGTTATTTTAAGTAGTTTTTATGAAAGCTACTGTTTTGTGGATTCACTGAGACGCCTTTACGGTTTGACCATTTTACTGGCATTGCAAAGTTTGTCTCAATACTCCATTTAACATATTTACGTGATATATTTCTAGTTCGTTCTTTATAATAGTCTCAAACTGACTAAGATAAGATTTTTAATGATGGATGGTTTCCTGTCAAAACATCGTATGACCTACAAATCTCAATATTTAACGTGTTATCCAGTTAGAAAATTCCAGCTGTGCATGTTCCTGAGCTTATTACCTCCACCGCTAAAAACTTAGTCGGGGTTCTTCCTATATTTTTCTGCATAATAATGGGATATCAAGCTATCATTAAAAATAAATAACATCTGCTGAGCATTTGAGGTCCAACCATGGAAATTACTATAAAATTGTTCTTGAATAGCATCTTTCTGTGCAGTATCTTGAGCTGGGTCTATTGTATAAGTGCTTAATTCTCAGTGGTTTATAAAATATAAAACTGAATATTAAAATATTCTTAACATCAATTGAATACATATTTCTAATTGTGTGCCTCCATTGCCTCTATAGAATTGCAAAAATATATAATGACCACTGTGAAGGGCAGAATATGAAAGCATCAAAAGCCAAGCACCATTGGAATATATGTCCTAAATAGATGATCTCAAAGGGATAATGATTTAATATTGAATTTATGAAACGCGTTGAATAATATCCAGTTTTTCAGAGTCATTATTGTGCTGACGTGCCGCTTTGCACCAATACATACATACATACGTACATACATACATACATACATACATACATACATACATACTCGTTCAGAAAATATGTATGATCAGTGCGTGGATTTACTTAACGTACAAAACGGTATCGCGGTATGGAAGGCTTGAATGTTATTGATTTTCTCTCCGTTCATTAAAAGCGATTTAATAACACGCGCGTGGACAGCTGCTCGTCAGTAACCCATTATTTTGTTTTCCATCTGAGTCTGACATGAAAAGGCCTCTCTATTACAATTGTTAACCAAAGACCTGCAGATACGTCTCTCTCTCTCTCAATCGCATTCACAAATATTTCGTTATCACGGTGAACAATACCTAGAGACATTTGATTTGGCTCTTGGTGATATTGTCAGTTGTAAACTGTTAAAATCTTTTATGTCACAAAATACCGAACGTCCGTGCAAGCACCATACAAACAAATGCAACTAATGATTGATACTTCTTTCATCTTTTTGAAATTGCATCTCTTAAACATTTTTTGCCGGACAAATTGGACGAATAGTTGTATACTTTCTGAGGTTTGGCTGGAGTTTTCAAAACTTAATGCATCTAAGTACTTCATCCGTCCATCCATCCATCTATGCATGCATACATACATACATACATACATACATACATACATACATACTATATTTCTCTTGTTTACGTTCTCAGTTCTATGTTGTGTCTCATAATCTTGTAATATGTATAATCCGTATAATCTGTGTTCTTATTTACCTGATATAATCTTTGCTGAAGAGGATATGAAGTCAGTTCGACAGTCAGTCATAGATAAATGCACGCACACACGCATACATGCATATAAACATATATACAAGCATACATGTGTCATGTAGAAAGAACTATATATATGGTTACACTTGTATAAGTTTTCCAATTCCTTTTCTTTGCTATTTCAAAGTTAATGTTAAGCACATAACAATATAGACATACTAACATTTTTGAAGTATTATCATCATCAAGCAAATGTTTAAAGATCAGTGCCTTGCTAAGCCAAATGCTAGTTAGTTCTGACTACAAATTTGTATGATTGTAAATATTGAGATATTTCGTTTTGTCAATACGGTAGCTGATACAGTATATTTTTTGTCACTTTTCTGTTGTATTTCATGATCTTGTGTTATACTGAATTTGATTAATCTGATGTAATCTCTGTCAAAGAGGAAATAAAGTCAGTCAGTCATACATACATTCATACATACATATATACAGACAGACATGCATACTATTTAGCCCCCTTTGGACTCATTCACATGGAGAGGATCGACGCGCCTTACGAAAGGCTACTAATGGAGGTTGTAGCCGCGTTGACTCGGTGGTTAGTGTTATAGATTCTTGACCGAAAGTGTAAGTGTTTTTTAGCATTTTTAGCATTGTTGTTACTGGTATATAAATGGATGGAGTTGAACATTTTTAAAGTCTTTTATCCCTTACAAGTTCGGGGTGGGAGGAATCACGTAAAATTTTAAAATTTCATTTTTAAAGTCTCGTGTCCTACCTACAGGAGTTCATTTCACAAAAGGAAATAACTTGGGCTTCCTTGTACATATTGATACCTCTGCGCTGGACCACTGATTTCTGAAACTAAATACTCAAGACTTAATTAATCGTGATTATTCTAAACAAATTTTTTTAAAAATTATATTTCTAGTACCGTACACGAAAACATTTGTGTACAACCTTTAACGTTTCTAAACAAAGTATACTCTTAACTCACTGGACTGTAGTGATATTTCAGAACTGGAATCAATAAAAAAAAAATAGAAATTCTATAGCGGTAAACTCCTGCATTCCTCCGATACGACGATATTTCGTAACAAATAACGAAAAGATATCTGGGATGCTAAAATCAAGATTTGTAATTTTGTATCACGTGAGCATTTTGCATGCCATTTGTTTTTACGATACTCGAGGGTGCAGTATTGTAGAAATGTTCTGTAGGCCAGTTATGACTTTTACATTGGCAGCTTCTACCTATTTTAGTAATCCACCAATCTAGAGAGAGTCAAGAGACCATACCGAAATCTCAAAAGAGTCATGAACAAGAAATTAACCAAAAACAAGAAAGTCAGGAATATTTTACTATACGATTCGCTGAACTTAATGCCAACAGTAAAGAAAAGAAATGAAGGAAACAAAGTTCAACACTATAGTAAAACAACTGCACAATTGCATATTTAACTGACGATGTTGGCTTTAAGAAAAATGTATGGACAATTTGCATAATTTACGAATACCTATTTTGCAACAACGAAATTAAAAAGTTAATTACTACCAGCAAGAAAGGTAAATTGAAATTTAAACCCAATGAATTTGATAAGAAAAGGAGATCTAGTATCTAAGTCGTCGGAAACCACCTATGGTCCTTAAAGGAAAAGATTTCAATCAGGTTGATCATTAGATAATTGGAAATTGTTTTAAGCAATTGTTAAGAATTAGAATGATGGAGGTGTGTATTTTAGGCAGATAATTTAACTAAAAAGGCAAAACGAAATGTACAAATGCCGTCAAATTAAGCAAACGAATTGAAGTTTAAGAATTTAGTCCAAAAATGAAACGTAACTGATGGTTGAATAAGCCACAGTCTCGTATCGAACGTTTTGAGCTCTATATTGTTCATAAAATACTCCATCATATTTCAACAAACGCAATTTGTTCCTAACCAGAGAATAAAATAACTCATTTGAGCAAATTCTAGTCTAGAGCTCATATAATTGGTGAGGTCTATCTTTTCATTATTAGATATATTGCAATATATAGCTCGAGCAATGTCCTTTAGGTAGCTGGATAAACTCTAGTTTTAAACTTCTTTAAAAGATTGTAATTTGTAAAGTTATCTAAATTGATGCGAAATTATATAACGTAAATTACTGTATCACTGCATTCATATTGTTTAACAGTTCACGGATAAGAATATACTTCACATCCCTCGAACCGAAAGTGCTGAGTAGAATCGAACGGTTTGGCTTTTCGTCCGTAGATAGAATGGTTTCTTAAGCATATATTTAGCTTATTGTGGTCTGAAACTTTCTGCATGGTTTACACATGGTCAGACGCAAACGGCTGTCGATTTTTGCGTTGTTGTAAGATCAGGGTATATATATATATATATATATATATATATATATATATATATATATATATATATACAGAGACACATAAATAGCTAGCTGAATCAACCTTTCTTCTGTCTTTCATAGGTTATCAATTGGGCTATTCTTTCTTACTCTGAAAATTCAGATTGTTGCAAAGCAAATCGTTTGTTTCTTTTGCAATTATTGCTTTTGTTGCAGTTTTTTGTAAAATCGTTTCTCTACAACATTTTCTAGATCAAGTTGTTAAACCTTTCCTCAGTTGTTTTCCTGTGTAATACAATGCAATTATTTTCGTATCAAACTGAATGATACATGCTGTTGGGATGTTTGCTCTTCATATTGGCTTGACAAACAAAAGAGATATCTCTCAGTTTGAGGACAATACGAGCCAGCCATGTTTTTGGCATCCTAATTAAGGCAATGAAAAAATGAGTATCAAAGTCGCTAGTGAATCATATGTCTGTTATAAAATAGCAAAACCTTAGTGTCGTATGCAAAACATAGACCGTATTGTTCTTTGTATAAGACTTATCATCTGAAGATGAGGACAAAAGGCACGTCAGCGTATTGTGACTCGAACCACTCCTGCTTGAACATCGTAGACATACATAAAGGTCTACTGGATTTTAATTAATCCAGATATTGTCGAAACTCTTGCCATATCGTCTGGTTTTGGTTAGTTGTGTAGTATTTTTTTGTCATCCAAGGTTTAAATGGGTGCGTTAAAACTGACCACTGTACAACGTTTGTCGAGAATAAATACATAGTTCATTGAGCATTTGACTTTTGTGTGATTCCCTGCTATACCTTTCTCGAATAAAATCTGAAAGAAGCTTAAATGACGTATAATTACGTATACGGATATGTGATCTTCATAGTCTTTTTTCTTGTTCGAAATCTCGTGGGTCGAACGTAATATTTTACATTGTTTTTCTGCTTTTATTAAAATGTATTTTGCATCAGCTTCATAGTTGTCTAAGCTATCTCTTTTATTTTTTATGTGGTGTCGTTTATTACCATATTTGGACATTGTCTACATTTTAGTCATCTTGGTACGTTTTTTGTGTGTACCTGTAGGTGTGATATTTTATTAAATATTTTATCATTTCCCTTCAGGTGTTATGATCAATACAAACTTGCATGCTGTGCATGTTTTACTTATTTCCAGTTAGCTTTTTGTTCCGCATCGGTCACATTCTCAAAACTGGTTATCTTTCAAAGAAAAGAAATATATGCTTCTTAACTGTAATGTTGTATGCTTCTTAATATTTCTATTTATGTACTAGGCTTCGCCTCCATCTGATGGCGGAGTCGTCTCCGAAGGAAATGATGTTGATGTGCAACAACTGATGTCCAAAAAAAGAATGATGTGTACTTAGGTACACCTTTAATACCATTCACTGTGCTATTTATTGGTTCTGAATAGGTGTGTGCAACCCGCCCGTGACATGTATTGAATTGTTGCTGAGCCATAGTCTTATTTTATATAGTCTTAATTTATATCACTATTGTGTGATTTTATAAAATACATTTTTTTCTCGCTCTGCTTAATAAAGAAAATGAATTGTGCTCTACAAAACTAGGTGTATATTTGATTTGTTGTCTGTAAATATAAGTGGTCTAAATCTGCGTACGAATGATCAATGATTGTGAAAGGGTATATTGCTTTTGAACAATATGAGTGGTGCATCTGAGAAATATCACAAGGAAGTCGAGGGTGATTGGTTTGTAAAGAATGAGGTGTCCAGAAATATTATTGTACCGGGAAACGAGATTGTACACATTTTTATTCAACAATTTTTAGTGGTACAAAGCTGTTCTCAAAAAGCTTTACGAGATTTGAAATACATTTCTTTCTTTCTTTTTGTTACGTTTTAAAGTGGTCAAGGACTGTGACGGGCACACTACTAATATTTTAGCGTATTATTTATTCAATCAATGTGTTTCTGTTGGTGAGATGGCAGAGATCGGTAAAAGCAAGCGCTTTAGACCACTCAGAAACCCGGGGTCCCTTCATTAAAGGAAGGAATAAATGTTTTTTGTAAATCAACATATTCTATAGGGTCGTGTCTCATAAAGTGCTCTTGAATGCGATATAAAAACACCTGTTCCACCTTTTTTGATCTGTTTTAAGCTGGTGAACATTTTTTTAAACAGATGACTAATTTGTTGCAATCCGTTTACTGCGACCTTCATTTGCTCTACGTCTATCGATATTGCGAGCACAGTTACCACTATAATTTGTTTCATCCACAGCTATTTGTTGACGTTATACAAAGTCGAAAACAGACCTTGAGACGGAAATTATAGTTGCATTCTTCGTTTGGCTGATCAGTGGTTCCTTTCATTTATGCTATCAGTCTTGAATTTCATATTGACAGTCCAGTCCTAATTTGATTATTCGAATGATATATAACACAGTATCTAGTAACATAGAGTTTATAATGTTATACTATTTGTTTCTTTCTTTCTTTGTTTTGTTTCGTTTTGGGTTGTTTGTTCGGCAAAGACTAACAGTCGTCAGAAACTATTCTTGTCATCACGATCTTCAACTACATGTGCTGTTGTTATCATGAACTTTACTGATGTACTTAAAACTACTACTTCGGATTATGTAAACAGCACTGCATCCAGAAAAAAGACTAAACGAAAACAATCAACCAATGAAACTTTCAAAATATTGTCTTCAATGCAAATGTAGATTTTAGCACGGGATCTTTATTTCACCATGTTATTTTATTTCGTTTTCTTAATATGTTGAACTTCTTTTCAAATGTGTCATTTCTAGGAGTTATTCCTATGGGGCTTATAAGATCTCTTGACTGATGACTCTAATTTTCATACTTGATGCTCTTTTTGCGAGAAGTAGGAGCCCAAGTGGATTGTTTCAGAAAATACATAGCTATGCGAATTACGTAAAAGTACATTATTTTTACTGATGTCTTAATTAAGTGTTGTGATTATAAGAGTCTATTATTCAACTATCCCTTTTAATCTGCGTTTTAGCCAGAGATAAAAAAAAATTTCAATGGATAGTTCGTCAGAAAAGGCATTGTACATGCATATAATTGTGGACAAATGCCAGGGAAGGAATCTCATCTTTCAGAGAGTACTATAAATCTAATTGTACACCCATGTGATTTTTATATAATAAAATACATTATCCTGTAATAAGACAAAAACGACAGACAGCATGGCAGATACTTTATCAGCTTTTACGAGCTTTGTTTACAGGATCATCATTTATATTTTTACTTTTTCTGAGAAACGATCTTCTGCCACAACATACCTCTCACGTTATAATACAGTTTGACAGGGTCAATAAAATGGCATTGATCACCCAAACAACCGGATGCAAGAAGGAAAATACGGAGATTTAGTCTCTACTTTGGCAGATATACTGACCTTTCATTGTTTAATCTCTTGATCTGATAAAAGCTGGTCTCCAGATGAATAATTGATAGAAGATAATATTAATTAAACCTTTAATCCTCAGACAGCGACTACAAGCTGTTTTGTCTCTATCGATATATATTTCGTCATGTTGACTTCATTCCTTGAATGCTAAATAGACGATGTGTATCTGTTTTATAATTATCGCATGTAGCAACGGATATAATTTTAGAGGAATCATATATTTTAAATTATTCATTGGAATTACAAAGTACTCACTGACCTTTTTAGCTAAAACACTACTTTGGGAGTATTGAAGACTCATTCAAAGACATTCTCGATTATATATGATATATTTGTCAGTAACACTTCCTTTCGACAGTTCATTTTGTAAAACTTCAAGTCTTTCTCATACGAGTATTTAAAAATCTCGCACAACTTTTAGAAATCAAGTTTTATAAGACTGATCAGAAATCAGTATCTCGTCAGAGTTGCACTTATCGCAAGAAAAAAGCACGTTATTTCTGATTCGGATGGGTTGAAAAAACAAGAAGCAGAATAAAGACAAAGCTATTTCAAATGCTAATATTTCTAAGAGGTCAAGGTTTCCGTCTTATATTGAAAGCAATACATTGGTTGGCTCAAACAAAGCCCCGGTTGATTCTTATTTGGAGAATTATTAACCATTCATGTCTGCTGCGACTCTATGGACTTAAACTATGTAACAGAAAAGATAAAAGAAAAACAACACTTTTTTAAATTCAACGAATAATTTATTTACCTAGAATACAAAGTGAAACTTTAAAAAGGACTTAAAACATTGTGAATCAAATCCCAGATAGTCCTAAAAATTCTATCACAAGTCCAAAAGTATATGGTAGCTAGTAGTGATTTGAATGTGTTAATATGCCAACAGTATTGATTTATCACAATGATGTAACCAGGAAAGGTTCTTTCTCAATCCCGACGAGGAACTTTCATGATTTTCCTCATTTAAACATCAATTTTCTACTTTTGCTATGCAGCCCTTCTCAGAGCTCATATGGATACCTACGTGTTCCGGAAATTGGATTAATATTTGTACCGATTTTCCACTTTCTTTTGTCTTTTCCGTTCAAAAATAATGATCCAACTCTTGTTTCTTATTTCCATGGGTTTTTTCATTCCATGTTACCGAATACTAGTGAGCTATATGTAAATGAGCAAGGGTTGTCGCAATAAAAGTATTACCATCAGCTAAGTTTCCAGACGGAACTGATCCTACGGTTATTCCTAATTTGGAATCTTAGGAGAAAAAAATAAAAATTTATAATCATAAAAAACAATATGTAACTTAATTTTTGTTCCTGGGTGTTATTTCGTAATTGCTTATGTCTAAAAGGTATAGAAAATGGCTATTCCCCACAAACTTTGCTTTTGTGACCAGGACAGTGATATTTTAAAATTTACCTATTTCCATTGAGAAAACGGGCGAATTTGTGTATTTTCGTTCACATAAAGTCAGAAATAAACAACAACGTATGAATTAAAATTAACATGTATTTATACTAAAGTAATACAGAAATGACCACAAAAGATTTAGGAGTAGTTTTTCGAGATTTACGATTATACTGTAAATCACTTTCATGAATCAAACCCCAAAATGTAGTCTCCCATCGTGTTCTCGTTATACTGTCCTTTGTAGCGGCGTTCAAAGTCCAGTATATCCTGGTGGAAGCGCTCGCCTTGCTCATTCGAGTACGCTCCCATGTTCGTTCTCCTTGAATTTATCAAGATGAGCATCAAGGATATGGACTTTGAGGGACATCCTGCAGCCCATTCTGCCGTTGTTCTTCACCAGAGTCTCAACCAGTTCCACATAGTTTTCGGCCTTGTGATTACCCAGGAAGCCCCGAACCGCTGCGACAAAGCTGTTCCAAGCCGCTTTCTCCTTACTAGTGAGCTCCTTTGGGAATTCATTGCACTCTATGATCTTCTTTATCTGTGGTCCGACGAAGACACTGGTTTTGACCTTTGCCTCAGACAGCTTAGGGAAGACGTCTTAAAGGCTGCCGACTCCTTATCTAGAGCTCTGAAAAATTGTTTCATAAGGCCCAATTTGATGTGTAGTGGTGGCATCAGCACCTTCCGGGGGTCCACCAGTGGCTCCCACTTGACGTTGTTCCTCCCCACAGAGAACTCGGTCCGCTGTGGCAAGTCCTCCCTGTGGTAGTGCGCCTTACTGTCCTTGCTGTCTCAAAGCAAAGATAGCAGAGAAACTTGGTAAAACCGCCTTGGAGACCCATCAGGAATGCTACAATTTTGAAATCACCGATGACCTACCAGCCATACTCATCATACTTCAAGGCGACCAGCAAGGTCTTGATGCTGTTGGAATCCTCTTTGAGGTGCACTGAGTGAGAAAGGGGAAGAGACGGGTACTTGTTCCCATTATGAAGCATAACGGCTTTGAGGCTCTTGGATGAGCTGTCGCTAAAGAGGCGCCACTCATTCTGGCTACAGGCGATTCTGATTGCCTCGAACAGACTGGTCACATTGTGGCAGAAGCAGAGCCCATTTTGACGGGTGAAGAAGCTGGAAAGAGCATGGTGACGCTTCCTCCGAGGTGCGACTTGCGCACTTTCATTCAGCAAGTTCTCCTGCTTGAGCCTAGACGTCAAAAGCCCGGCATTGAACTTGGTGATGTTAGTATGGGTTTCTCTCCGAAGCTCCACCTATGAAATTGTCATATGGATCTACAACGTCTTCCTCTCTCTCTAACTTGCTGCTCTCTTCTAAAGACGACTGCTCTCTCTCTCCGGAGGAATGGGTACGGGGAGCTCAGGACAGTGTTGCACCGGGCCGATAGATGAAGGAAGGTCCGGGTACGTGATAGCAGGTGCATTCTTGTCAGTCCGGCGTTTGG
Organism: Megalonaias nervosa; assembly: GCA_016617855.1. NCBI lineage: Eukaryota > Metazoa > Mollusca > Bivalvia > Unionida > Unionidae > Megalonaias > Megalonaias nervosa. The sequence continues at coordinate 28,470 of JAECUM010013539.1, forward strand.
AAAGGTCCACCATGCAGAAGTAGCAGTTGCTTGAGTGATCAGTGGGTTCCCGCCAAATTCTTGGGATAGCGAACTTCATGGCACTCTTTTCCCCTCTGTACCATCCTAGAAAAATACATTTATTACACCCATGACTAATGTGTAAGAGATTCTCGCAATATTTTTCATATATATTTTTTCAATAACATTGAAAATTGTTAAACATTTTAAAATTGAAAACGTTTACAATTTTGAAAATTTAACAAATTTTATAACATAAAATTCGGAGCAACAATTGTCCATTTTACCTTCCAGAGTTTTATTTTTTTTTTTTGAGTGCTCGCAGGTGAAATGAGGTGCCCAGGGTTTGTCTTGATCCCCTTCTCTGTTATGTACATACAATAGATGGGTGTGCCCCAGGTTGGTATTTTCTCTGTTACGAATTTTAACATCAAAATTTATAACTTAGTTTGGCTCCTGGTGTGGATTGCTCCCCATGTGTTGATGATTTACTAATACGTTATTAATAGCAAGACATGCATACATTTGAATGACAATTGCAACACAATATAAAACAAGATTCAAAATTGGGCCACTGTCAATGGTTTTAAATTCTCAAAATCAAAAACAGTATGCATTCATTTCTTTCGCCTAAGAAGACGACATAATGATCTTAATCTCACGCTGGACAGAACACCTATACTGCTTGCTGAGGAGGAAAGTGTTTAGGTACTGTCTTCGCCAGAAAAATCATCTTCATTCATCATTAAGGAACCGAGAGCTAATGCTTTAAAGTCATTAGTTTACTCCAAGATTGAGCGCACACTGACTCGGGTGCCGATAGGAAAGTTATTCTTAACCGATACAGAACCTTTATTAGATCCAAACTGGTATATGGTCGCGTTGTTTATGATTCAGCCAGAAAGTCATATTTAAAGATGCTTGATCCAATTCATCTTCAACCAATACGACTCGCGTTTGTGGGGTTTACGAGAATGTCTTGGGCTGAAGCGAGTCAGCCACATTTATGTTATCTCCGAGAAACATTACTTTTACATATGCTCTAAAATTAAGATTCAACTCTTCATACTCTGCTTTTGTTTCTGTTTCCCAACCCAAATACAAACTGTTGGTTGGTTGGTTGGTTGGTTGATTGAATTTTTTACGGCGCACCAGCACTATGAGGCTATTTAGCGCCATACAAAAGGTTATATCTTTCATTATTTAAAAGTGGTAAGAGATTACGTATCGACCAGCGATACGAAACCAAACAGTTGAAGGTAAAACGATAAAATAGTAACGGTGATAAATAAAGTTTCCAGATCAACGGGGAGTGCAAATGATGTATGACAACTAAAACAGATGAAAGGTAATTAAAATCTAACGACGGTATATATATAGCACATAAAACTGTTTAAGGTGATAGCATAAAAGCTATAACTTATGATAGATATTTACTTCCTTCAGGAAGTCTATAATATAAGAAATGCTAACTGTATCAAAGAGTTCCCTAATGTCATGCACATTGTAATAATGATTACGCGTCGGTTGGAGGTCGAAACACTCCAACATAAAGTGCTTAACAGTGAATGGTTCATTGCAAGATATGCACTCTGGTTGGTCTTCTCCTTTTAGTATATAGGAGTGGGTTAAATGAGTATGGCCGATTCGAATTCTTGCAACGACTACCTCCTCCCTACGGACGGCTCTGTAGGAAGGAGTCCATTCTCCTAGGGTTGGCTTGATGGCATGAAGTTTGTTATTCACGACATCATTCCATGATGCCTGCCATTTCTGACGTAAACAGTCTTTGATACTACGTTTAAAATCAGTATACGGTGTACTAAAATCAGATGGTTCTAGTGATAGGGCCATTTTAGCAGCGCAGTCTGCTTTGTCATTGCCTTTAATTCCAATATGGCTGGGTAACCAACAGTATACTATATTGTGGGAGGTACTCAGCTCAGTATGTTTAAGGAGAACATTAGCTAATAATGGATTCTTCAGTTTTCTATTATGTAGTGACTGAAGTACTGATAGTGAATCGGAGAAGATGATGCTATTTAAAATACGCTTGCTTTCAATATGTTGCAATGCAAGGTCTATTGCTCTGATTTCAGCTGAAAAATGGATGTACCATTTGGCAAGCGAACTTTTGTTGTGTGTTTTCCACTAACGAAGGCTGCAGCAGCCTTTTCCTCATCTTTTGATCCATCAGTATATATTCTTGCATAATTTTGAAATTGGGCGATTAGTTCATGGTAAGAGTTGTGGAAGATGGAAGGGTTTGTCTCCGATTTTTTTCCATCGTGTAATGTGAAAAGTACCTTTGGTTGTTGAAGTAGCCAGGGAGGTGTTTCGGAGACGGTCGTTTTCAAAATTTTTGAAAGATCAATTTTGGTACTGTCAAGGCATGGTAATATTCTAATGCCAAAGGTAGGTATGACGTTTGGTTTATTGTCATATAAGGTTTTATATTTGGGTTCAAAAACAGCCGAAAAAGCAGGGTTCAGAGGGTTTGATCTTAATTTGACAGCATACTGTGCAGAAAGCATTTCTCTACGTTGTGGTAAAGGTGGTTCGTTCGCTTCAACGAGTAGACTTTCACACGGGGATGTCTTAAATGCTCCCAAGGCAAGTCTTATTCCCTGATGATGAATTGGGTCTAGCATCTTCAAATAGGACTACCTAGCTGAACCATAGACAACGCAACCATAGTCTAGTTTCGAGCGAATAAATGTTCTGTATAAACTGAGTATGACTTTCCTATCAGCACCCCAGTCAGTGTGCGCTACTGCTTTAAGTAAATCTAGAGACTTCAAGCATTTAGCTTTCAAATTCTTCAGGTGTGGAATAAAGGTCAGTTTTCTGTCGAAGATAATACCTAAGAATTTTGCTTCCTCAACAACTGGAATAGGTGTTCCGTCCCGCGTGAGTTTAGGTCCATCATGATGTCTTCGTAACTGACAGAAATGCATACATACAGTTTTTGATTTCGAGAATTTGAAACCGTTAGTATTGGCCCAATTTTGAATCTTCTTGATATTTTGCTGTAATTGTCTTTCAGTTGTATGCTTGTGCTTGGATCGGTAACATATTAAAAAGTCGTCATCATATAGGGAGCAATCCACACCTTGATTCAGACACTTGGTGATGCTATTAATTTTTATGTTGAAAAGCGTCACGGATAAAATACTGCCCTGGGGCACACCCATCTCTTGATCGTGCATATCAGAGAGGGTGGGGCCCACTCGTACCTTGAATTCCCTGTCTGAGAGGAAGTTTGATATGAACGAGGGCAGTCGGCCTTTTAGACCCAGATCGTGCAGGTCATTTAGTATTCCGTACTTCCACGTTGTGTCATAGGCCTTTTCCAGATCAAGGTTGGTTGATTGAATTTTTTACGGCGCACCAGCACTATGAGGCTATTTAGCGCCATACAAAAGGTTATATCTTTCATTATTTAAAAGTGGTAAAAGATTACGTATCGACCAGCGATACGAAACCAAACAGTTGAAGGTAAAACGATAAAATAGTAACGGTGATAAATAAAGTTTCCAGATCAACGGGGAGTGCAAATGATATATGACAACTAAAACAGATGAAACGTAATTAAAATCTAACGACGGTATATATATAGCACATAAAACTGTTTAAGGTGATAGCATAAAAGCTATAACTTATGATAGATATTTACTTCCTTCAGGAAGTCTATAATATAAGAAATGCAAACTGTATCAAAGAGTTCCCTAATGTCATGCACATTGTAATAATGATTACGCGTCGGTTGGAGGTCGAAACACTCCAACATAAAGTGCTTAACAGTGAATGGTTCATTGCAAGATATGCACTCTGGTGGGTCTTCTCCTTTTAGTATATAGGAGTGGGTTAAATAAGTATGGCCGATTCGAATTCTTGCAACGACTACCTCCTCCTTACGGACGGCTCTGTAGGAAGGAGTCCATTCTCCTAGGGTTGGCTTGATGGCATGAAGTTTGTTATTCACGGCATCATTCCATGATGCCTGCCAGTTCTGACGTAAACATTCTTTGATACTACGTATAAAATCCGTATACGGTGTATTAAAATGAGATGGTTCTAGTGATAGAGCCATTTTAGCAGCGCGGTCTGCTTTGTCATTACCTTTAATTCCAATATGGCTGGGTAACCAACAGTATACTATATTGTGGGAGGTACTCAGCTCAGTATATTTCAGGAGAACATTAGCTAATAATGGATTCTCCAGTTTTCTATTATGTAGTGACTGAAGTACTGATAGTGAATCGGAGAAGATGATGCTGTTTAAAATACGCTTGCTTTCAATATATTGCAATGCAAGGTCTATTGCTCTGATTTCGGCTGAAAAAATTGATGTACCATTTGGCAAGCAAACTTTTGTTGTGTGTTTTCCACTAACGAAGGCTGCAGCAGCCTTTTCCTGATCTTTTGATCCATCAGTATATATTCTTGTATAATTTTCAAATTGGGCGATTAGTTCATGGTAAGAGTTGTGGAAGATGGAAGAGTTTGTCTCCGATTTTTTTCCATCGTGTAATGTGAAAAGTACCTTTGGTTGTTGAAGTAGCCAGGGAGGTGTTTCGGAGACGGTCGTTTTCAGAATTTTTGAAAGATCAATTTTGGTACTCTCAAGGCATGGTAATATTCTAATGCCAAAGGTAGGTATGACGTTTGGTTTATTGTCATATAAGGTTTTATATTTGGGTTCAAAAACAACCGAAAAAGCAGGGTTCAGAGGGTTTGATCTTAATTTGAGAGCATACTGTGCAGAAAGCATTTCTCTACGTTGTGGTAAAGGTGGTTCGTTCGCTTCAACGAGAAGGCTTTCACACGGGGATGTCTTAAATGCTCCCAAGGCAAGTCTTATTCCCTGATGATGAATTGGGTCTAGCATCTTCAAATAGGACTTCCTGGCTGAACCATAGACAACGCAACCATAGTCTAGTTTCGAGCGAATAAATGTTCTGTATAAACTGAGTATGACTTTCCTATCAGCACCCCAGTCGGTGTGCGCTACTACTTTAAGTAAGTCTAGAGACTTCAAGCATTTAGCTTTCAAATTCTTCAGGTGTGGAATAAAGGTCAGTTTTCTGTCGAAGATAATACCTAAGAATTTTCCTTCCTCAACAACTGGAATAGGTGTTCCGTCCAGCGTGAGTTTAGGTCCATCATGATGTCTTCGTAACTGACAGAAATGCATACATACAGTTTTTGATTTCGAGAATTTGAAACCGTTAGTATTGGCCCAATTTTGAATTCTGTTGATATTTTGCTGTAATTGTCTTTCAATTGTATGCATGTGCTTGGATCGGTAACATATTAAAAAGTCGTCAACATATAGGGAGCAATCCACACCGGGAGTCAGACACTTGGTGATGCTATCAATTTTTATGTTGAAAAGCGTCACGGATAAAATACTGCCCTGGGGAACACCCATCTCTTGATCGTGCATATCAGAGAGGGTAGAGCCCACTCGTACCTTGAATTCCCTGTCTGAGAGGAAGTTTGATATGAACGAGGGCAGTCGGCCCTTTAGACCCAGATCGTGCAGGTCATTTAGTATTCCGTACTTCCACGTTGTGTCATAGGCCTTTTCCAGATCAAAGAAAACCGCTACTAAGTGTTCCTTCTTGATAAAAGCGTCGCGAATAAATGTTTCCATTCTAACCAGATGATCATTGGTACTACGACCATAACGAAAGCCACTTTGGAAAGGAGATATTAAATTGTTGGTTTCCAAATACCATACAAACCGAGAATTGATCATTCGTTCCATTGTTTTGCAAACGCAGCTAGTTAATGATATAGGTCTATAGTTGCTAGGATCTGCGCTATCTTTGCCTGGTTTGGGAATTGGTATTACTGTTGCTTCTTTCCTAATTTTTGGTACATTACCAGTAATCCATAAATCATTGAAGATTTCCAGAAGAACTGTTAAGGATGGTTCTGGAAGGTGTTTCAAAAACTGGTAATGTATATCGTCAGGCCCAGCAGATGTATCATGGGCCTTATTCAAAGATTACATAAGCCCCGACAATGAAAACGGTTGATTATAGCTCTCTGAGTTATTCGATGTGAATTTCAACCGTGTTTTTTCTTTATGAGCTTTCAATCTTCGGAAAGCTTCTGAATAATTAGACGATGAGGAATTTTTGGAGAAACAATCAGCAAGTACATTAGCTATTTCTTGTTTGGTATTGAAATTGTTATTATTTAGCTTCAGATGTCGGAATGAATTGTATTTTCCCTTTCGATTTATTTTGCGGATCGTGTCCCAAACTTTCTTTATTGAGGAACGAGAGTTTAAGGTTGAAACATATTTTTTCCATGATGCTCGTTTACTTTCTTTAATTATGCGGCGAGCTTTGGCCCGAAAAATACGGTACTGAGTTAAGTTTTCGGGCGTTGGACGATTATTAAATTTTTTCAGTGCTTCTCGGCGTTGTCTAATGGCTTCTTTACATTCTTTAGTGAACCACGGTATTTGGGTTCTTTTACAATTCGGCGAGGACTTAGGAATAGATTCTTCTGCAATCTCAATTAAGACGGATGTAAATTGTCGAATAGGATCAATATCGTTTAGGACAGTATTCCTGTTAAGTCTAGCTGTACAAAGTGTTTCAAACTTGCCCCAGTCAGCTTTCTTTAAATTCCACTGTGGAATCGTGTCATCAATTGTAACGTTGGTGTTCTTAAGAGATATTGGAAAGTGATCACTGCTGTGAAGGTCATCAGCGACCTTCCAATTATAATCCAAAAGTAGTGAAGGAGAACAAATTGTCAAGTCGATACATGTGTATGTACCAGTTCCTGGGTGCAAGTACGTCGGAGATTTGGTATTAAATAGACACAAGTCGTGTGAAGTAATAAAATCTTCGACCCTTTTGCCCCTGTCGCTTATGTAATTTGATCCCCATAAAATATTATGGGCATTAAAATCACCGAGTAAAACAAATGGTGCAGGAAGTTGTTGAACAAGCGTGTCTAATTCGTTTGGTAATAAGTTGGTGTTTGGTGGTATATAAATAGAACAAAATGTAATCACTCGATGTAGAGTGACACTCACAGCAATGGCTTGCAAATTTGTGTTTAAAGGGATGACGCTATGTGGGGCTCTATTGTTCACAGCAATAGAAGCCCCTCCCGAGGCCCTGTCAACGTTCTGTAAGTAGGTGTTAAACAGGGAGTAGTTTTTAAGTGTGATGTTGTCCGTATCTTTTAAAAAGGTTTCCTGAAGGCATAGTATTGCAGGATCATATTTGTTTAAAAGCAGGAGAATATCATTGTAATTGGCTTTAAGTCCTCGACAATTCCATTGTATGATCGTGTTCTTCATTATAAGTTTAGATTGGAGATTTTGGAGCTAAGTTAGACGTTTCGCGGAGAGAATCTGTATGGTTATTTCTACGGAGGAAGTACGGGGATGATTTTTTTGTTAGGTCTGGAGCTACTTTGAGAACATGGAGCAGTATCTTCTGCATCCATGTTCTCAATGTCCCCAAACCTGTTATAGAGTTTGATGGGGTCTTCTGACCCCTTTTGCTGCCTATTTCCTTGTGATCTGTTTTTGGTCTTTGGTGATTTCTGTTGTTGAGTATTATTGAATGTTGTTTGGGTAGATGCCGTGGTTCTTTGTACTTGGTAATGGGGGGTGTTAGTGCTTGATGTTGACTCGGGTGCATCTGTCTGCGTTTGAGCGTCCTTCGTTCCCTTGGGATTGTTCTTCAGTACAGTGGAGAAGGATGGGCCAGGAAGAGATGTTTTTGCATGTACAAGCTTTCTGGCCTCTGGATAGGGAATGTTGGATGTATATTTAACCCTCTGTATTTCCTTCTCCTGTTTCCAGGTATCACAATCCTTGGAATTGGCGTGGTGCTCCTTTCCACAGTTCACACAATGCGGAGTGGCTCTACACTCAGATTCCTGGTGAGAGTGATCTCCGCATCGGCCACATATTTGGCTTCTTGAGCATCGGTCTTCATGATGACCATATTTCTGACACTTATAACATCGAAGTGGATTTGGTATGTACACATCAACCTTCACTTGCAGAAAGCCAACTTTTACCACTCTGGGTACTGTTGGCTTGTTGAAGGTGAGTATAATGGTGTTGGTGTCCTGCAGGTTGTTGTTACGTTTAATACGCATTCTACGGACTGCAGTGACACCTTCGTTTTTCATCCCTTCAATGATATCCGTGTCGCTGACTCCAACCAAGTCACGACAGCGAATCACGCCTTTGGACGAATTGAGTGTTGTGTGGGCGAACGAGGTCACTGGAATATCGAAAAATGTTGTCATTTTCTTGAGGTTTTCTGCTTGACCTCGTCGCTCACACTCGACAAGTAGGCAGCCCGATTTTAACTTTTTAACACCTTTTGGTGTACCAATCAGTCCCATAATTGTTTTCTCGATCACAAACGGAGAGTACATTAAGCGGTTTTGTGGCATCTTTAGACTGTATAACCATGAAGCGTGGAAATGAATCCACACCACATGGTTCGTCATCTGAGTCAGATCCAGTTTTGGTACGCTTGAGTTGATTTTTTTGGAAATATCCATGTTGGTGTATTTAAAATTCAGCACCCGTGCTCCCCGCCCACCAAGGAGCCCAACAAGGGGACACTTTTCAAGTGTCAGGGATACACAGATGTTATACTCAGTAGGTAAATTCACCTCCTGATTCATCCCAGAAGACATACTCAGTCGGTAAAATTACCTCCCAATTGACCCGTTGAGCCACCGCCTTCTAGGAAGTCTTCTAAAACTTGGAAAATGGAAAGCTAAAGGGATAGAATGTAGGGGCAACGGTGGTATCAAGAGAGATACAACGAGAAAGATAAAGAAAGTGAGCGAGAAATAAAGACCTCCTAGGGCTCGGCGTGACCAGCCGATTTGTCGAGACGGGGCCCATCCCGACCACCCGTCTAGAAGAAGTAGAGGTCAAAGTAGTGTATTGCATCGGAAAGCCTCTGCTCAACTACCAGGATCCTTTCCTCCTCCGACACGGGTCGCAACCCACGGCAAACAGGTTGCCTCTACTTAGTCGCCTCTTACGACACGTAGCGAGGCACGGCGGGCCAATTCTACAACCCCGGACCCGCAGGGGGATCCAGATCAAGGAAAACCGCTACTAAGTGTTCCTTCTTGATAAAAGCGTCACGAATAAATGTTTCCAGTCGAACCAGATGATCGTTGGTACTACGACCATAACGAAAGCCACTTTGGAAAGGAGATATTAAATTGTTGGTTTCCAAATACCATACAAGCCGAGAACTGATCATTCGTTCCATTGTTTTGCAAACGCAGCTAGTTAATGATATAGGTCTGTAGTTGCTAGGATCTGCGCTATCTTTGCCTGGTTTGGGAATTGGTATTACTGTTGCTTCTTTCCAAATTTTTGGCACATTACCAGTAATCCATAAATCACTGAAGATTTCCAGAAGAACTGTTAAGGGTGGTTCTGGAAGGTGTTTCAAAAACTGGTAATGTATATCGTCAGGCCCAGCAGATGTATCATGGGCCTTATTCAAAGATTCCATAAGCTCCGACAATGAAAACGGTTGGTTATAACTCTCTGAGTTATTCGATGTGAATTTCAACCGTATTTTTTCTTTTTGAGCTTTCAATCTTCGGAAAGCTTCTGAATAATTAGACAATGAGGAATTTTTGGAGAAACAATCAGCAAGTACATTAGCTATTTCATGTTTGGTATTCAAATTGTTGTTATTTAGCTTCAGATGTCGGAAAGAATTGTATTTTCCCTTTCCATTTATTTTGTGGATTGTGTCCCAAACTTTCTTTATTGAGGAACGAGAGTTTAAAGTTGGAACATATTTTTTCCATGATGCTCGTTTACTTTCTTTAATGGTGCGGCGAGCTTTGGCGCGAACAATACGGTACTGAGTTAAATTTCCGGGCGTTGGACGATTATTAAATTTTTTCAGTGCTTCTCGGCGTTGTCTAATGGCTTCTTTACATTCTTTAGTGAACCACGGTTTTTGGGTTCTTTTACAGTTCGGCGAGGACTTAGGAATGGATTCTTGTGCAATCTCAATTAAGACAGATGTAAATTGTCGAATAGGATCATTATCGTTTAGGACGGTATTCCTGTTAAGTCTAGCTGTACAAAGTGTTTCAAATTTGGCCCAATCAGTTTTCTCTAAATTCCACTGTGGAATCGTGTCATCAATTGTAACGTTGGTGTTCTTAAGAGAGATTGGAAAGTGATCACTGCTGTAAAGGTCATCAGCGACCTTCCAATTATAATCCAAAAGTAGTGAAGGAGAACAAATTGTTAAGTCGATACATGTGTATGTACCAGTTCCTGGGTGCAAGTACGTCGGAGATTTGGTATTAAATAGACACAAGTCGTGTCTAGTAATAAAATCTTCAACCTTTTTGCCCCTGTCGCTTATGTAATTTGATCCCCATAAAATGTTATGGGCATTAAAAACACCGAGTAAAACAATTGGCGCAGGAAGTTGTTGAACAAGCGTGTCTAATTCATTTGGTAATAAGTTGGTGTTTGGTGGTATGTAAATAGAACAAAATGTAATCACTCGATGTAGAGTGACACTCACAGCAATGGCTTGCAAATTTGTTTTTAAAGGGATGATTCTATGTGGGGCTCTATTGTTC
>JAECUM010013540.1:0-49294 GCA_016617855.1 Megalonaias nervosa
TGCCATGGTGGCCATATTGATGTTCAAGCAGCATCAGTTTTATTTAGGACCAACTAAACATTCAGGTCAAGTTATGCTGTGGAAAGGAGAATATAGAATGATGGGAAAATGGCAGCCATAAACTCAATGTAAATCATTATGGAGAAATCTATAAATCAAACACGTACATCTTGTTAATATAATGCAGCATACCATATCTGGTTGAAATACAAAAGAGCATGGTTGCTAAGCTAAGAACACCAGTTTAGGAGAACAGAAAATTAGGGTGGGACATATGGAAACAATCCACTACAAGAACTGTTACCCAATGAGAAAATGTGAATAGCATTTACTCAGCCACTGATAAGGTGAAACCACAAGTCATAAGCACACACACAGCCACTGATAAAGTGAAACCACAAATCAGAAGCAGACATACTAAAGAAAAGATGATAATTAGACCCCCTCAATTGGTATAAGTGGATAACTGCATCCTTTCAAAGCCTTCCTGCCATCTTTAAGTCATTCCACCAGAACATATGTATTGGAGAAATTGATTCCATAAAAATTCAACGCAGATAAAAACATGGCAAACATTCCCATGAGAAGGTAAAAGAAACTGGAACATTACCATTTACCTCATGTAAGCACCTTTGGATGCCTTTACTCCACTCCCACGTAAGCACCTTCGGATGCCACAACCTGATTTGCATTCAAGCACATTTGGATGCCTCTACACTATTCTCATGGGATCATGTTTGGAGGACTCCTGTAAACTTGAGCCATTATGAGCCTTTTTGTACCACCACCTTTGGGGAAAACTCCCCATTAGATACTACATTCATTGGTGAGAATGGCCATAACATCAGATTATGTGGTGGCTGTTTAAGCTCTAGTTGAAAATCTGCTATTTCAAATAACTGGGTTGGATTCTCCCTCTCCAAAATGGAAGCCATGGATTTCGTTCAGTACTTTTGGAGTTTGCACTATTAGAATCATTGCTATAAAAGTTTCAATAACATAGGTAAAGGAACTGATATTGATATAGGCAACACTGAACATTTATAATTTATCAAATTCAGATGAGTCAGTCATGAAGACGTAGACAAAGAACTGGTAAATTTCGAGTATGAAAAATGGTAGCTACGGTTGGTCATACAGCTTCTCTGGCTGGATGGTGAACGAGTTGTCTCAAGATTTTAAAGCACATAGAAACATTCTTCCACAAAAAATAATTATACAGCTATAAGGATCAGATTTTACTATTAAATCTTTCTATACACAACAAATGTGTACTAACACTGTAAAATAGTTCAAACTGATGCTGAATATAACATATACCACACTGCTATGACAGTTATCATGCAGGCCTATGTGTATTTAGTCCAACAGGTAATAGATGTTCTATTTGTAGTGCATGTGTCTGTGTGTGTGTGATGTGGACTTTTAATGTAGCTTTAACAATTTTTCAGTTATATCGATACGATGTCTGCAGTGTGACAGTTTATTGTGATGTCCAGCACAGAGGTATCATGACACAGACATGTAGCATCATGTCCCACCCAGTCACATTATCCTGACAAAAGGCAGACCAGTCCAAGCAGTAACCTCTTAATGCTGAACACCAAGCGAAGCAGCTGCTAGTACCACTTTTATAAGTCTCTGGCATGACCTGACCGGCGTTCGAACCTGCAAACACCCAAATCATAGGCAGACACTCTAACAATGAAGGCACTGGAGTGGTTATTTATAGTACAATGCCCTGTGTAACTTTGGTACATGTATGTCAACTGCCAACAAAGCCATACACTCTGAGGTAATGGTTTAAATTTTGCCATAGTCAAGGGACATAGGATAGATGAAAGACAAAAAGACAAACTAATGTTAATAAAAGGCAAGCTGAGCTCAAACCTAAATGTTCAAGATTTAAAAAAAATATATATTACAGTTTAAAAATGAAATAAGAATTCCATATTAACTACACAACTCAGGACTGGAATACATTCAGATACTTGCTGTTCCCTCATGATAAGAGCAGATAAAATGTTGAGGAACTGAACAGTTCTCCACTCCTCTAGAAAGACAATATCTTGAGCTAAGTTATTGTGCAGATTCTATTTCAGTTACTGTTCAATATTTACCTCTTGCTATTTTAGGTGTTGTCATGTTTTCTTTTCCTTCATGCAAAAATATAAACATCAATGTACATGCTCAGTTGAGGAAATTCATCGAGCAGCAAAATAAAGTCTGAATGTACGAAAATAACAACCCATAGTTAGAAGAAGTTCCCATTAAAAGAACTCACAAAAAACTACAAGAATTAAAACAAACACTTGCTCTGCACAAGATTATGCAAAGACAGACAGGTTATTCATGTGCATATTCAAAGTCCACAGGTCTAAAATAACGTTAAATCTGCTAATCATAAAGCTCAAACATGGTTTCCTTCTTAATAAAACTCTAAATTCAGCTGATATTATCGATGTGAGAGTGTCTATAAATACGTTAATGCTAATAAGAAGCATTAACACTGCAATCCAGTCAACATCAGACCATCATAAAACTAATTCAAGATTTTTCAAAGCTTCAGAGAAAATTTGATTTTTAAAAAGACAAGCTAATGTTAATAAAAGGCAAGCTGAGCTCGAAACTAAATGTTAAAGATCTAAAAAAAATATATATATTACAGCTTAAAAATGAAATAAGAATTACATATTAACTGCACATCTCGAGACTGGAATACATTCTGATACTTACTGTTCCCTCATGATAAGAGGAGATAAAATACTGGGAAACTGAACAGTCTCCACTCCTCTATAAAGACTCCATCTTGGGCTTAGTTATTTTTCTATTTCAGTTACTGTTCAATATTTACCTGTTGCATTTGTAGGTGTCATCTTTTCTTTTCCTTCATCTAAATATATAAACATCAATGTACATGCTCAGTTGAGGAAATTCATCAAACAGCAAACTAAAGTCTGAACCTATGGAAACAAGCCATAGTTATAAGACGTTCCCACTAAAAGAACTCACCAAAAACTGCAAGAATTCAAACACGACCTTGATCTGCACAAGATTATGCAAGATAGAAAGGTCTTTCATGTGCATGTTCAAAGTCCACAGGTCTAAATAGCGTTAAATCTGCTAATCATAAAGCTCAAACATGGTTTCCTTCATAATGAAACTCTAAATTCAGCTGATATTATCTACATTACAGAGTCCATAAATCCATTATAAAATACCAAATACATTATAATATACCATAAAAGCTGACAAGAAGCACTAACATTACAATCCAGTCAACATCACATCCTCATCTAACTAATGCAAGATTTTTCAATACTTCATAGCAAATCTGATTTCTAACAACACTTCATTATTGGATTGAAAATTTCTTCAACTTGGGAGATGATACAATCCTTTTCAGGGATCCCAGGTGCCCAAGTGGTTTAAAGTGCTTGTCTTTTTGATCACTGCCATCCCACCTTTGTACATGTCAATACAAATCTTGGACTCGGTCAATGTGGATATGTGAGAAAACTGACAGTAGCTTCCATGGGTTTATGGTTCTTACCTGGTTTTTCACGAGTTCTTCCTTAACCATTTATATTGGCTGTCATAGCTGATCCTGTGCTGAGAAATAGCATTAAACCCCAAACTACAAATTAAACAACATATTTTTCCCATGATAAGACAAAAGCTAGGAAAAGTTTACTTACTTTCATATTGTAATAAAAAATATAAATTTCAACCAACATTATGCCACAAATAGCCATAGACATCATGCTTGCTATGTCTCTCAGTTTTCTCCAAAAGAGGTGAAACAGGAAATAAACAGCAAAATTACTACAATTATCAAACATTACATTTCAAGAGAAGATGGCCTTTGCTACCATAATCGGTCTCAGAAAAACATTCTATAAATAGCATTGGAATAAACTGGACAGTTCTGAGCAGGTGATAACAATAATTTACAATCCACAGAGGAGGATGTAATCAATCATCCAAGTTAAAGTTACAAAGTAACAAAGGTCAAGTTACAAGAGTAATTACATGATTTGAAGATATCTATCAGTGTGTCACATTGAAGGTTAGACTGTTCTATGTAATATCAGCATGATTTTCATACACCACAAATGGGATATGATTCCAAGGTTTTTGATCATTCCAGGTTGATATGACCATGTTTTCAGGAGAATTAGAGACTAGATTTTCAACATGTTCATTGCGGCAGCCATATCTGAGGTCACATCCTCCTAATTAGCATTTGGGTGTAAGCCCTAATAACAATACGACTTTCCATTCTGGAGAAGTAGCAATGACAAGATGGTTGCCATGGTGACCATACTGGATCATAAGAAGTCTTCTGGTAGAATCAAATGCTGATACGACTTTCCATACAGGACAAGCAGCAGTAAGATTTTCAAGATGGCAAAT
Organism: Megalonaias nervosa; assembly: GCA_016617855.1. Taxonomy (NCBI): domain Eukaryota; kingdom Metazoa; phylum Mollusca; class Bivalvia; order Unionida; family Unionidae; genus Megalonaias; species Megalonaias nervosa. The sequence continues at coordinate 4,417 of JAECUM010013540.1, forward strand.
GTGGTGGTTATATGAAATAACAGATGGGAACAATTTCTCTTGTTCTATACCATACCAAACCATCTGGCAAAAGTACCATGATAATATGACTTGCCATTCTAAAGGAGTAGAAAAAACAAGGTTTTCAAGATCACTGGATATCAGGCTGTGATGATTTTCATTTAGGACCAACTAGTCAAAACCACATGATAACGCAGCCATCCATTCTGGTATAGAAGCAATAAGAACATTTTGTTTGATGATCTGCTGGTCATATTGGAAAACTGGAAAGCACTATTTTCAGTCAGGACCAACTAGAGATCACAATTTGTCATCTACTAATAATCCAATGTCACTATGACTTTCCATTATCTAATGTAACTATGACATTTCATTATGGAGGCAAAGCAATGACAAGTTTCAAAATCACTACTATGTCAGCCATATTTGCTTTTTATTCAGGAACAAATGTATGTGTACTGGTATGTAGTCAGATAGGTAACAGATGTTCTATTTATTGTGCAATGCCTTATATAACTTTGGTACATGTATATCAACTGCCAACAAAGAAATACACTCTGAGGTAAAGGGTTAAATTTCGCCATAGTCATGGGACATAGGATAGATGAAGGACAAAAAGACAAGCTAATGTTAACAAAAGGCAAGATGAGCTCAGAACTGAATGTTAAAGATTTTAAAAAATATATATATTACAGCTTAAAATTGAAATAAGAATTCCATATCTTGTGCACAAATCGGGACTGGAATACATTCAGATAATTGTTGTTACCTAATGATAAGAGTAGATAAAATGCTCAAGAACAGAGCAGTTCTACACTCCTCTTGAAAGACTTCATCTTGGGCTAAGTTACTGTGCATTATCCTATTTCAGTTACTGTTCAATATTTACCTGCTGCATTCACAGGTTTTGTCGTCTTTTCTTTTTCTCCATCTAAAAATAGAAATATCAATGTACATGCTCAGTTGAGGAAATTCATCGAGCAGCAAAATAAAGTCTGATTGTACAAAAAAAAAGCCATAGTTATAAGAAGTTCCCACTAAAAGGACTCACCAAAAACTGCAAGAATTCAAACACAAGCTTGATCTGCACAAGATTAGGCAAAGATAGATGGGTTATTTTGTGCATATTCAAAATACACAGGTCTAAAATAGCATTAAATCTGATAATCATAAAGCTCAACCATGGTTTCCTTCCTAATGAAACTCTAAATTCAGCTGATATTATCTACATTACAGTGTCCACAAATCCATTATAATATACTATCAAAACTGATAAGAAGCACTAACACTGCAATCCAGTCAACATCACACCATCATCTAACTAATGCAAGATTTTTCAATACTTCATAGCAAATCTGATTTCCAACAATACTTCATTATTGGATTGAAAATTTTTTCAACATGTGTGTTGATACAATGTTTGTCAGGGACCCCAAGTGCCCAAGTGGTCTAAAGTGCTTGTCTTTTTAATCACTGCCATCCCACCTCTGTACATGTCGATACAAATCCTGGGCTTGGTCAATGTGGATATGTGAGAAAACTGCCAGTGGCTTCCATGGGTTTCTGGTTCTTACCTGATTTTTCATGGGTTCTTCCATAACCAGTTATACTGGCTGTCATAGCCCATCTTGTGATGAGAAATGGCATTAAAACCTAAATTACAAATTAAACAACATAATATTTTCCCATGATAACACAAAAGCCAGGAAAAGTTTACTTACTTTCATACTGTAATTAAAAGTATAAATTTCAAACCAACACTGTGCCACAAATGACCATGAACATCATGCTTGCTATGTCTCTCAGTTTTCTCCAAAAGAGGTGAAACAGGAAATAAACAGCAACATTACTACAATTATCAAACATAAAATTTCATCACAAGATGGCCGTTGCTACCATAAACAATCTCAGAAAAACGGTCTATAAATTGCATTGGAATAAATTTCACAGTTCTGAGGAAGTGACAACAATAATTCACAATCCAAAGAAGTGGATGTAATCAATCATCCAATTGGCATAGATTTCATTCAGGAGCAACTTTATTTTATAGTGACCATTTACAATTCTAACAGTTATGACCATCCTCGCAGATAAATGAAAGGGGAATAAATCAAATTGACACCATTTTCCTCTTGTTAGATTTGTTCAGAGGCAAAATATTGCATCCACAATGAGTGATACAGGAGTAGGAGAGAAAGGAAATTATTTCCATCTTTTCCCACACTGAACAAGTGCCATACAAGCTTCATGACAATCCTCGTATTGGTCAAGTCACAAATGCAATTACATGATTTGAAGATATCTATCACTGTATCACACTGAATGTCAGATCAGCACATATTACAACTATCACATGATATGCATTTTAAGTAATCTTCGTATCAAATCCATTCTTAAAATATGAGCCCCTCAAAGGGACTGATGCTCTATCAGCCATAAAGAAGTACACGCATTCAAGATACGACCCCTTTTTTATTTGCTAAGTGCTGACACCATCCCTGATAGGTTTATAGCGATATTTCAAATTCACTACTGACAGATCTGCTGTTTCTAAGATCAGCACCATTTTCGCACACCACAAATGGGATACAATTACAAGTGCTTCTGCTCATACCAGGTTGATATGACCATGCTTTCATTAGAATTATAGACTAGATTTTCAACGTGTTCATTGCAACAGTCATATCTGAGGTAGCATCCTCCTCATTAGCATTCTGGTGAAAACCCCAATAACGATATGACTTTCCATTCTGGAGAAGTAGCAATGACAAGATTTTTCAGATGGCTGCCATTGTGACCATACTGAATCAAAACAAGTCTTCCGGATGAATGAAATCTTGATATGACTTTCCATATAGGACAAGCAGCAGTAAGATTTTCAAGATGGCAACTGTGGTTTCAAGATCACTGCTGTGGTGGCCATACTGGATATCAGGCTGTGATGATTTTCATGTAGGACCAACTAGTCAAAACCACATGATAACACAGCCATACATTCTGGTAGAGTAGCTATAAAAATATTTTGTTTGATAATCTGCTGCTCATATTGCAGATCTGGGAAGCACTATTTTCAATCAGGACCAACTAGAGATCACAATTTGTTATCTGATAATAATCCACTGTGACTATGGCTTTCCATTATCTAATATCACTATGACTTTCCATCATGGAGACAAAGCGATGACAACAGTTTCAAAACCACTACTCTGTCAGCCATAGTTGCTGTCTCATCAGTACCATTTTCATTTAGGACCAACCAGACATCATGAGAAGTCTTTCACTGAAAACCCAACATTGATACATCCCATTAACCCACAAGGAGTATGAAAACAAGATTTTAAAAATGCCACTGTGGCAACAATACTGGATGTGCAAATAAAACTGTTTTCATTTAGAACCAACTAGCCTATTAGATATGTTATGGTTAAAACCCCAAGTTGAGGTGCCTTTCCATTGAGGAGAAGCAAAAAATGAATGTTCAAGATGGCTGCCATGGTGGCCATATTGATGTTCAAGCAGCATCAGTTTTATTTAGGACCAACTAAACATTCAGGTCAAGTTATGCTGTGGAAAGGAGAATATAGAATGATGGGAAAATGGCAGCCATAAACACAATGTAAATCATTATGGAGAAATCTATAAATCAAACACGTACATCTTGTTAATATAATGCAGCATACCATATCTGGTTGAAATACAAAAGAGCATGGTTGCTAAGCTAAGAACACCAGTTTAGGAGAACAGAAAATTAGGGTGGGACATATGGAAACAATCCACTACAAGAACTGTTACCCAATGAGAAAATGTGAATAGCATTTACTCAGCCACTGATAAGGTGAAACCACAAGTCATAAGCACACACACAGCCACTGATAAAGTGAAACCACAAGTCAGAAGCAGACATACTAAAGAAAAGATGATAATTAGACCCCCTCAATTGGTATAAGTGGATAACTGCATCCTTTCAAAGCCTTCCTGCCATCTTTAAGTCATTCCACCAGAACATATGTATTGGAGAAATTGATTCCATAAAAATTCAACGCAGATAAAAACATGGCAAACATTCCCATGAGAAGGTAAAAGAAACTGGAACATTACCATTTACCTCATGTAAGCACCTTTGGATGCCTTTACTCCACTCCCACGTAAGCACCTTCGGATGCCACAACCTGATTTGCATTCAAGCACATTTGGATGCCTCTACACTATTCTCATGGGATCATGTTTGGAGGACTCCTGTAAACTTGAGCCATTATGAGCCTTTTTGTACCACCACCTTTGGGGAAAACTCCCCATTAGATACTACATTCATTGGTGAGAATGGCCATAACGTCAGATTATGTGGTGGCTGTTTAAGCTCTAGTCGAAAATCTGCTATTTCAAATAACTGGGTTGGATTCTCCCTCTCCAAAATGGAAGCCATGGATTTCGTTCAGTACTTTTGGAGTTTGCACTATTAGAATCATTGCTATAAAAGTTTCAATAACATAGGTAAAGGAACTGATATTGATATAGGCAACACTGAACATTTATAATTTATCAAATTCAGATGAGTCAGTCATGAAGACGTAGACAAAGAACTGGTAAATTTCGAGTATGAAAAATGGTAGCTACGGTTGGTCATACAGCTTCTCTGGCTGGATGGTGAACGAGTTGTCTCAAGATTTTAAAGCACATAGAAACATTCTTCCACAAAAAATAATTATACAGCTATAAGGATCAGATTTTACTATTAAATCTTTCTATACACAACAAATGTGTACTAACACTGTACAATAGTTCAAACTGATGCTGAATATAACATATACCACACTGCTATGACAGTTATCATGCAGGCCTATGTGTATTTAGTCCAACAGGTAATAGATGTTCTATTTGTAGTGCATGTGTCTGTGTGTGTGTGATGTGGACTTTTAATGTAGCTTTAACAATTTTTCAGTCATATCGATACGATGTCTGCAGTGTGACAGTTTATTGTGATGTCCAGCACAGAGGTATCATGACACAGACATGTAGCATCATGTCCCACCCAGTCACATTATCCTGACAAAAGGCAGACCAGTCCAAGCAGTAACCTCTTAATGCTGAACACCAAGTGAAGCAGCTGCTAGTACCACTTTTATAAGTCTCTGGCATGACCTGACCGGCGTTCGAACCTGCAAACACCCAAATCCTAGGCAGACACTCTAACAATGAAGGCACTGGAGTGGTTATTTATAGTACAATGCCCTGTGTAACTTTGGTACATGTATGTCAACTGCCAACAAAGCCATACACTCTCAGGTAATGGTTTAAATTTTGCCATAGTCAAGGGACATAGGATAGATGAAAGACAAAAAGACAAACTAATGTTAATAAAAGGCAAGCTGAGCTCAAACCTAAATGTTCAAGATTTAAAAAAATATATATTACAGTTTAAAAATGAAATAAGAATTCCATATTAACTACACAACTCAGGACTGGAATACATTCAGATACTTGCTGTTCCCTCATGATAAGAGCAGATAAAATGTTGAGGAACTGAACAGTTCTCCACTCCTCTAGAAAGACACCATCTTGAGCTAAGTTATTGTGCAGATTCTATTTCAGTTACTGTTCAATATTTACCTCTTGCTTTTTAGGTGTTGTCATGTTTTCTTTTCCTTCATGCAAAAATATAAACATCAATGTACATGCTCAGTTGAGGAAATTCATCGAGCAGCAAAATAAAGTCTGAATGTACGAAAATATCAACCCATAGTTAGAAGAAGTTCCCATTAAAAGAACTCACAAAAAACTGCCAGAATTCAAACAAACACTTGCTCTGCACAAGATTATGCAATGACAGACAGGTTATTCATGTGCATATTCAAAGTCCACAGGTCTAAAATAACGTTAAATCTGCTAATCATAAAGCTCAAACATGGTTTCCTTCTTAATAAAACTCTAAATTCAGCTGATATTATCGATGTGAGAGTGTCTATAAATACGTTAATGCTAATAAGAAGCACTAACACTGCAATCCAGTCAACATCAGACCATCATAAAACTAATTCAAGATTTTTCAAAGCTTCAGAGACAATTTGATTTTTAAAAAGACAAGCTAATGTTAATAAAAGGCAAGCTGAGCTCGAAACTAAATGTTAAAGATCTAAAAAAAATATATATATTACAGCTTAAAAATGAAATAAGAATTACATATTAACTGCACATCTCGAGACTGGAATACATTCTGATACTTACTGTTCCCTCATGATAAGAGGAGATAAAATACTGGGAAACTGAACAGTCTCCACTCCTCTATAAAGACTCCATCTTGGGCTTAGTTATTTTTCTATTTCAGTTACTGTTCAATATTTACCTGTTGCATTTGTAGGTGTCATCTTTTCTTTTCCTTCATCTAAATATATAAACATCAATGTACATGCTCAGTTGAGGAAATTCATCAAACAGCAAACTAAAGTCTGAACCTATGGAAACAAGCCATAGTTATAAGAAGTTCCCACTAAAAGAACTCACCAAAAACTGCAAGAATTCAAACACGACCTTGATCTGTACAAGATTATGCAAGATAGAAAGGTCATTCATGTGCATGTTCAAAGTCCACAGGTCTAAATAGCGTTAAATCTGCTAATCATAAAGCTCAAACATGGTTTCCTTCATAATGAAACTCTAAATTCAGCTGATATTATCTACATTACACAGCTCATCAATCCATTATAAAATACCAAATACATTATAATATACCATAAAAGCTGACAAGAAGCACTAACATTGCAATCCAGTCAACATCACATCCTCATCTAACTAATGCAAGATTTTTCAATACTTCATAGCAAATCTGATTTCTAACAACACTTCATTATTGGATTGAAAATTTCTTCAACTTGGGAGATGATACAATCCTTTTCAGGGATCCCAGGTGCCCAAGTGGTTTAAAGTGCTTGTCTTTTTGATCACTGCCATCCCACCTTTGTAGATGTCAATACAAATCTTGGACTCGGTCAATGTGGATATGTGAGAAAACTGACAGTAGCTTCCATGGGTTTATGGTTCTTACCTGGTTTTTCATGAGTTCTTCCTTAACCATTTATATTGGCTGTCATAGCTGATCCTGTGCTGAGAAATAGCATTAAACCCCAAACTACAAATTAAACAACATATTTTTCCCATGATAAGACAAAAGCTAGGAAAAGTTTACTTACTTTCATATTGTAATAAAAAATATAAATTTCAACCAACATTATGCCACAAATAGCCATAGACATCATGCTTGCTATGTCTCTCAGTTTTCTCCAAAAGAGGTGAAACAGGAAATAAACAGCAAAATTACTACAATTATCAAACATTACATTTCAAGAGAAGATGGCCTTTGCTACCATAATCGGTCTCAGAAAAACATTCTATAAATAGCATTGGAATAAACTGGACAGTTCTGAGCAGGTGATAACAATAATTTACAATCCACAGAGGAGGATGTAATCAATCATCCAAGTTAAAGTTACAAAGTAACAAAGGTCAAGTTACAAGAGTAATTACATGATTTGAAGATATCTATCAGTGTGTCACATTGAAGGTTAGACTGTTCTATGTAATATCAGCATGATTTTCATACACCACAAATGGGATATGATTCCAAGGTTTTTGATCATTCCAGGTTGATATGACCATGTTTTCAGGAGAATTAGAGACTAGATTTTCAACATGTTCATTGCGGCAGCCATATCTGAGGTCACATCCTCCTAATTAGCATTTGGGTGTAAGCCCTAATAACAATACGACTTTCCATTCTGGAGAAGTAGCAATGACAAGATTATCAAGATGGTTGCCATGGTGACCATACTGGATCATAAGAAGTCTTCTGGTAGAATCAAATGCTGATACGACTTTCCATATAGGACAAGCAGCAGTAAGATTTTCAAGATGGCAAATGTGGTGGTTATATGAAATAACAGATGGGAACAATTTCTCTTGTTCTATACCATACCAAACCATCTGGCAAAAGTACCATGATAATATGACTTGCCATTCTAAAGGAGTAGAAAAAACAAGGTTTTCAAGATCACTGGATATCAGGCTGTGATGATTTTCATTTAGGACCAACTAGTCAAAACCACATGATAATGCAGCCATCCATTCTGGTATAGAAGCAATAAGAACATTTTGTTTGATGATCTGCTGGTCATATTGGAAAACTGGAAAGCACTATTTTCAGTCAGGACAAACTAGAGATCACAATTTGTCATCTACTAATAATCCAACATCACTATGACTTTCCATTATCTAATGTAACTATGACATTTCATTATGGAGGCAAAGCAATGACAAGTTTCAAAATCACTACTATGTCAGCCATATTTGCTTTTTATTCAGGAACAAATGTATGTGTACTGGTATGTAGTCAGATAGGTAACAGATGTTCTATTTATTGTGCAATGCCTTATATAACTTTGGTACATGTATATCAACTGCCAACAAAGAAATACACTCTGAGGTAAAGGGTTAAATTTCGCCATAGTCATGGGACATAGGATAGATGAAGGACAAAAAGACAAGCTAATGTTAACAAAAGGCAAGATGAGCTCAGAACTGAATGTTAAAGATTTTAAAAAATATATATATTACAGCTTAAAATTGAAATAAGAATTCCATATCTTGTGCACAAATCGGGACTGGAATACATTCAGATAATTGTTGTTACCTAATGATAAGAGTAGATAAAATGCTCAAGAACAGAGCAGTTCTACACTCCTCTTGAAAGACTTCATCTTGGGCTAAGTTACTGTGCATTATCCTATTTCAGTTACTGTTCAATATTTACCTGCTGCATTCATAGGTTTTGTCGTCTTTTCTTTTTCTCCATCTAAAAATAGAAATATCAATGTACATGCTCAGTTGAGGAAATTCATCAAGCAGCAAAATAAAGTCTGATTGTACAAAAAAAAAGCCATAGTTATAAGAAGTTCCCACTAAAAGGACTCACCAAAAACTGCAAGAATTCAAACACAAGCTTGATCTGCACAAGATTAGGCAAAGATAGATGGGTTATTTTGTGCATATTCAAAATACACAGGTCTAAAATAGCATTAAATCTGATAATCATAAAGCTCAACCATGGTTTCCTTCCTAATGAAACTCTAAATTCAGCTGATATTATCTACATTACAGTGTCCACAAATCCATTATAATATACTATCAAAACTGATAAGAAGCACTAACACTGCAATCCAGTCAACATCACACCATCATCTAACTAATGCAAGATTTTTCAATACTTCATAGCAAATCTGATTTCCAACAATACTTCATTATTGAATTGAAAATTTTTTCAACATGTGTGTTGATACAATGTTTGTCAGGGACCCCAAGTGCCCAAGTGGTCTAAAGTGCTTGTCTTTTTAATCACTGCCATCCCACCTCTGTACATGTCGATACAAATCCTGGGCTTGGTCAATGTGGATATGTGAGAAAACTGCCAGTGGCTTCCATGGGTTTCTGGTTCTTACCTGATTTTTCATGGGTTCTTCCATAACCAGTTATACTGGCTGTCATAGCCCATCTTGTGATGAGAAATGGCATTAAAACCTAAATTACAAATTAAACAACATAATATTTTCCCATGATAACACAAAAGCCAGGAAAAGTTTACTTACTTTCATACTGTAATTAAAAGTATAAATTTCAAACCAACACTGTGCCACAAATGACCATGAACATCATGCTTGCTATGTCTCTCAGTTTTCTCCAAAAGAGGTGAAACAGGAAATAAACAGCAACATTACTACAATTATCAAACATAAAATTTCATCACAAGATGGCCGTTGCTACCATAAACAATCTCAGAAAAACGGTCTATAAATTGCATTGGAATAAATTTCACAGTTCTGAGGAAGTGACAACAATAATTCACAATCCAAAGAAGTGGATGTAATCAATCATCCAATTGGCATAGATTTCATTCAGGAGCAACTTTATTTTATAGTGACCATATACAATTCTAACAGTTATGACCATCCTCGCAGATAAATGAAAGGGGAATAAATCAAATTGACACCATTTTCCTCTTGTTAGATTTGTTCAGAGGCAAAATATTGCATCCACAATGAGTGATACAGGAGTAGGAGAGAAAGGAAATTATTTCCATCTTTTCCCACACTGAACAAGTGCCATACAAGCTTCATGACAATCCTCGTATTGGTCAAGTCACAAATGCAATTACATGATTTGAAGATATCTATCACTGTATCACACTGAATGTCAGATCAGCACATATTACAACTATCACATGATACGCATTTTAAGTAATCTTCGTATCAAATCCATTCTTAAAATACGAGGCCCTCAAAGGGACTGATGCTCTATCAGCCATAAAGAAGTACACGCATTCAAGATACGACCCCTTTTTTATTTGCTAAGTGCTGACACCATCCCTGATAGGTTTATAGCGATATTTCAAATTCACTACTGACAGATCTGCTGTTTCTAAGATCAGCACCATTTTCGCACACCACAAATGGGATACAATTACAAGTGCTTCTGCTCATACCAGGTTGATATGACCATGCTTTCATTAGAATTATAGACTAGATTTTCAACGTGTTCATTGCAACAGTCATATCTGAGGTAGCATCCTCCTCATTAGCATTCTGGTGAAAACCCCAATAACGATATGACTTTCCATTCTGGAGAAGTAGCAATGACAAGATTTTTCAGATGGCTGCCATTGTGACCATACTGAATCAAAACAAGTCTTCCGGATGAATGAAATGTTGATATGACTTTCCATATAGGACAAGCAGCAGTAAGATTTTCAAGATGGCAACTGTGGTTTCAAGATCACTGCTGTGGTGGCCATACTGGATATCAGGCTGTGATGATTTTCATGTAGGACCAACTAGTCAAAACCACATCATAACACAGCCATACATTCTGGTATAGTAGCTATAAAAATATTTTGTTTGATAATCTGCTGCTCATATTGCAGATCTGGGAAGCACTATTTTCAATCAGGACCAACTAGAGATCACAATTTGTTATCTGATAATAATCCACTGTGACTATGGCTTTCCATTATCTAATATCACTATGACTTTCCATCATGGAGACAAAGCGATGACAACAGTTTCAAAACCACTACTCTGTCAGCCATATTTGCTGTCTCATCAGTACCATTTTCATTTAGGACCAACCAGACATCATGAGAAGTCTTTCACTGAAAACCCAACATTGATACATCCCATTAACCCACAAGGAGTATGAAAACAAGATTTTAAAAATGCCACTGTGGCAACAATACTGGATGTGCAAATAAAACTGTTTTCATTTAGAACCAACTAGCCTATTAGATATGTTATGGTTAAAACCCCAAGTTGAGGTGCCTTTCCATTGAGGAGAAGCAAAAAATGAATGTTCAAGATGGCTGCCATGGTGGCCATATTGATGTTCAAGCAGCATCAGTTTTATTTAGGACCAACTAAACATTCAGGTCAAGTTATGCTGTGGAAAGGAGAATATAGAATGATGGGAAAATGGCAGCCATAAACACAATGTAAATCATTATGGAGAAATCTATAAATCAAACACGTACATCTTGTTAATATAATGCAGCATACCATATCTGGTTGAAATACAAAAGAGCATGGTTGCTAAGCTAAGAACACCAGTTTAGGAGAACAGAAAATTAGGGTGGGACATATGGAAACAATCCACTACAAGAACTGTTACCCAATGAGAAAATGTGAATAGCATTTACTCAGCCACTGATAAGGTGAAACCACAAGTCATAAGCAGACACACAGCCACTGATAAAGTGAAACCACAAGTCAGAAGCAGACATACTAAAGAACAGATGATAGTTAGACTCCCTAAATTGGTATAAGTGGATAACTGCATCCTTTCAAAGCCTTCCTGCCATCTTTAAGTCATTCCACCAGAACATATGTATTGGAGAAATTGATTCCATAAAAATTCAATGCAGATGAAAACATGGCAAACATTCCCATGAGAAGGTAAAAGAAACTGGAACATTACCATTTACCTCATGTAAGCACCTTTGGATGCCTTTACTCCACTCCCACGTAAGCACCTTCGGATGCCACAACCTGATTTGCATTCAAACACATTTGGATGCCTCTACACTATTCTCATGGGATCATGTTTGGAGGACTCCTGTAAACTTGAGCCATTATGAGCCTTTTTGTACCACCACCTTTGGGGAAAACTCCCCATTAGATACTACATTCATAGGTGAGAATGGCCATAACGTCAGATTATGTGGTGGCTGTTTAAGCTCTAGTCGAAAATCTGCTATTTCAAATAACTGGGTTGGATTCTCCCTCTCCAAAATGGAAGCCATGGATTTCGTTCAGTACTTTTGGAGTTTGCACTATTAGAATCATTGCTATAAAAGTTTCAATAACATAGGTAAAGGAACTGATATTGATATAGGCAACACTGAACATTTATAATTTATCAAATTCAGATGAGTCAGTCATGAAGACGTAGACAAAGAACTGGTAAATTTCGAGTATGAAAAATGGTAGCTACGGTTGGTCATACAGCTTCTCTGGCTGGATGGTGAACGAGTTGTCTCAAGATTTTAAAGCACATAGAAACATTCTTCCACAAAAAATAATTATACAGCTATAAGGATCAGATTTTACTATTAAATCTTTCTATACACAACAAATGTGTACTAACACTGTAAAATAGTTCAAACTGATGCTGAATATAACATATACCACACTGCTATGACAGTTATCATGCAGGCCTATGTGTATTTAGTCCAACAGGTAATAGATGTTCTATTTGTAGTGCATGTGTCTGTGTGTGTGTGATGTGGACTTTTAATGTAGCTTTAACAATTTTTCAGTCATATCGCTACGATGTCTGCAGTGTGACAGTTTATTGTGATGTCCAGCACAGGGGTATCATGACACAGACATGTAGCATCATGTCCCACCCAGTCACATTATCCTGACAAAAGGCAGACCAGTCTAAGCAGTAACCTCTTAATGCTGAACACCAAGTGAAGCAGCTGCTAGTACCACTTTTATAAGTCTCTGGCATGACGTGACCGGCATTCGAACCTGCAAACACCCAAATCCTAGGCAAGCACTCTAACAATGAAGGCACTGGAGTGGTTATTTATAGTACAATGCCCTGTGTAACTTTGGTACATGTATATCAACTGCCAACAAAGCCATACACTCTCAGGTAATGGTTTAAATTTTGCCATGGTCAAGGGACATATGATAGATGAAAGACAAAAAGACAAACTAATGTTAATAAAAGGCAAACTGAGCTCAAACCTAAATGTTCAAGATTTAAAAAAATATATATTACAGTTTAAAAATGAAATAAGAATTCATATTAACTACACAACTCAGGACTGGAATACATTCAGATACTTGCTGTTCCCTCATGATAAGAGCAGATAAAATGTTGAGGAACTGAACAGTTCTCCACTCCTCTAGAAAGACACCATCTTGAGCTAAGTTATTGTGCAGATTCTATTTCAGTTACTGTTCAATATTTACCTCTTGCTTTCTTAGGTGTTGTCATGTTTTCTTTTCCTTCATGCAAAAATATAAACATCAATGTACGTGCTCAGTTGAGGAAATTCATCGAGCAGCAAAATAAAGTCTGAATGTACGAAAATAACAACCCATAGTTATAAGAAGTTCCCATTAAAAGAACTCACAAAAAACTGCCAGAATTCAAACAAACACTTGCTCTGCACAAGATTATGCAGAGATAGACAGGTTATTCATGTGCATATTCAAAGTCCACAGGTCTAAAATAACGTTAAATCTGCTAATCATAAAGCTCAAACATGGTTTCCTTCTTAATAAAACTCTAAATTCAGCTGATATTATCGATGTGAGAGTGTCTATAAATACGTTAATGCTAATAAGAAGCACTAACACTGCAATCCAGTCAACATCAGACCATCATAAAACTAATTCAAGATTTTTCAAAGCTTCAGAGACAATATGAATTTTAAAGAGACAAGCTAATGTTAATAAAAGGCAAGCTGAGCTCAAAACTAAATGTTAAAGAATAAAAAAAAAAATATAAATTACAGCTTAAAAGTGAAACAAGAATTACATATTAACTGCACATCTCGAGACTAGAATACATTCTGATACTTACTGTTCCCTCATGATAAGAGGAGATAAAATACTGGGAAACTGAACAGTCTCCACTCCTCCATAAAGACTCCATCTTGGGCTTAGTTATTTTTCTATTTCAGTTACTGTTCAATATTTACCTGTTGCATTTGTAGGTGTCATCTTTTCTTTTCCTTCATCTAAATATATAAACATCAATGTACATGCTCAGTTGAGGAAATTCATCAAGCAGCAAACTAAAGTCTGAACCTACCGAAACAAGCCATAGTTATAAGAAGTTCCCACTAAAAGAACTCGCCAAAAACTGCAAGAATTCAAACACGACATTGATCTGCACAAGATTATGCAAGATAGAAAGGTCATTCATGTGCATGTTCAAGGTCCACAGGTCTAAATAGCGTTAAATCTGCTAATCATAAAGCTCAAACATGGTTTCCTTCATAATGAAACTCTAAATTCAACTCATATTATCTACATTACACTGTCCATAAATCCATTATAAAATACCAAATCCATTATAATATACCATAAAAGCTGATAAGAAGCACTAACATTGCAATCCAGTCAACATCACATCCTCATCTAACTAATGCAAGATTTTTCAATACTTCATAGCAAATCTGATTTCTAACACCACTTGATGGGTTTATGGTTCTTACCAGGTTTTTCACGAGTTCTTCCTTAACCATTTATACTGGCTGTCATAGCCGATGCTGTGCTGAGAAATAGCATTAAAGTTCAAACTACAAATTAAACAACATATTTTTCCCATGGTAAGACAAAAGCTAGGAAAAGTTTACTAACTTTCATACAAATAGCCATAGACATCATGCTTGCTATGTCTCTCAATTTTCTCCAAAAGAGGTGAAACAGGAAATAAACAGCAAAATTACTACAATTATCAAACATTACATTTCAAGAGAAGATGGCCTTTGCTACCATAATTGGTCTCAGAAAAGCATTCTATAAATAGCACTGGAATAAATTTGACAGTTCTGAGCAGGTGATAACAATAATTTACAATCCAAAGAAGAGGATGTAATCAATCATCCAAGTTAAAGTTACAAAGTAACAAAGGTCAAGTTACAAAAGTAATTACATGATTTGAAGATATCTATCAGTGTGTCACATTGAAGGTAACACTGTTCTATGTAATATCAGCATGATTTTCATACACCACAAATGGGATATGATTCCAAGGTTTTTGATCATTCCAGGTTGATATGACCATGTTTTCAGGAGAATTAGAGACTAGATTTTCAACATGTTCATTGCGGCAGCCATATTTGAGGTCACATCCTCCTAATTAGCATTTGAGTGTAAGCCCTAATAACAATACAACTTTCCATTCTGGAGAAGTAGTAATGACAAGATTATTAAGATGGTTGCCATAGTGACCATACTGGATCATAAGAAGTCTTCTGGTAGAATCAAATGTTGATACGACTTTCCATATAGGACAAGCAGCAGTAAGATTTTCAAGATGGCAAATGTGGTGGTTATATGAAATAACAGATCGGCACTATTTCTCTTGTTCTATACCATACCAAACCATCTGGCAAAAGTACCATGATAATATGACTTGCCATTCTAAAGGAGTAGAAATAACAAGGTTTTCAAGATCACTGGATATCAGGCTGTGATGATTTTCATTTAGGACCAACTAGAGAAAACCACATGATAATGCAGCCTATGTGTCACATTCAATATCAGATCAACACATTTGTCAACTTTAACATTATACTTATTTTAAATCATGTTCCTATTGAATAACTTCTTAAAACAAGACTCCCTTCAAGGTAATGATGCTCTACTGACCATAAAGAATTGCCAGGAACTCAAGACCTTTCTTCTTTTTAACTGCTGAATACTTAAATCATTGCTGATATTCTTCTGCAACATAACTGTCACATTAGCTACAATGGCAGCAATGTTGGATATAACATCAGCACCTTTTTCACATAGTTCAAAATAGACACAATTAGAAGACTTTTGGTTAAAAACCCCATGCTGATATGATCATACTTTTGTAAGAATTAGTGACAAAATTTTCAATATATTCATTGTGGGAGCCATATATAATTTCAGATCATACCATTTTCATTCACCACCAACTAGAGATCATGAGTGTGAGTGATTTTGGATTTTTAACATAGCTTTAACAATTTTTCAGTCATATTGCTATGATGTCTGCAGTGTGGCAGTTTATAGCGATGTCCAGCACTGGGGCATCATGCCGCAGACATGTAGCATCATGTCCCACCTAGTCACATTAACCTGACACCAGGCCGACCAGTCCTAACACTAACCTCTTATTCCTAAGCGCCAATCAAGGCAGCCATTAGTACCATTTTAATAAGTCTTTGGTATGACTTGGCCAGGATTCAAACCTGCAACCTCCCTTATCCAAGGTGGCCACTCTAACCACTAGGCCACCAGAACAGTCTAACCAGAGATCATAAATATTCTGGTGAAAAAAAACCATATCGGTAACTTTCCATTTGAAGGAGTGGCAATAACAAAGTCTCCAAGATGGCTGCCAAGCTGACCATAATGGATCATAAGTGGTCTTCTGATGAGAATGCACTGTTGATGTGACTTTTCATCTTGGACAAGTAGCAGAAAGATTTTCAAGATGATCACTGTGATGGCCATATTTGATAACAAATTGGTACATTTTTATTTACGAGATTTTTTTTTTGATTTTCAACCTCTACTTATACCACATAAATATAAACTATCAGCCTCCATTTAAAGTAACCGTACTGCACAACCACCCCCAACACTCAGTGAATAACAAGGTAGATGTAGAGTCTTTCTTATGTAGACGGTCGGAAGAATATCAAAACTAGCCATCATAAAGTTCCTGTTTATATAGTATGGTTCTTTTACCCACGCTTTGGCTGGATTTCAGTTAGTGACTACAGACGAGATAGCAGATCCAGTCAACATGCTCATGTACGAATAGTCAACATGCTCATGCACAAATAGTCAACATGCTCATGTACAAATGCACAGAGACTGTGAGGAGCACAGCATTATTATTGCATGTCAAAGCTTGTTTCCATGCCTTCAGGACTGAAAAGCACTTCAATGGAAGGAATCTAGATGTACATTATGTTGAAAAATTTTAAAAGCAAGACTGTTTCACCTTTATTATCTAAAATTAAATCCAAGCAAACTTCATACCTGTCAACTTTTCAAAAGCCAAGCAGGAAGACTGAATTAAAAGAAAAGAGAGAGTTTGTGACCTAAAATAGGGAGGTTTTTATGTGGCATTTTTTAAGCACCAGTTTCAGTAAATATCGACCAATCTTCTGGGTCCTATGTGTGCAAAATTCTCAAACTTTTCTGGCAGATGGTTAGGTGGGGGTGGGGAATGGGGCAAACATGAAGTGGTTAGCCATTACATTTTAAGAATTTTGACCTAATCATGTTTAAAGGTGAAATGGGGGAGGGGAACACCCATGGGATGTGCCTTTTCTCCCTGTGACACACCTTATTTCTCCCAGGACATGCCCCCCCTTCTCATATTCTGGTCAGCTGTGGCTAAACTGCACAGTTAGACTTAAGTATCCAAGCAAGAAAGCCAGTGTGACTAATTAACAGTTAATCCTTATCACTGCACTTAGCTTGTGAAAAGGACTGTCCCTCCAACATACTTCAAAGGAACCATGTACTACAGTGTGTGCATGTAAGCTGTTTTGTTGTAACTTGAAACGCCTAGGACATCATTTTAACAGTTCAAATTTGCAGTCACAAGTTACCATACATGGGTACCCATCAATCCTAACGATCAGTTACCTGGGTACCTGATCAAAGGGAAGTTGTATTAAATGTTAACCTGAACTGCTTTGTTGTAGGTTCACACATGCCAACCCCCAAGACAGGTATAAGCATAATTTATTACTAATATGTGGGAAAAAGTGTGATCTGAGCATAAAAAGAGCAATCTATATATTACATGCCATAATTACAGAAAACTGCATGAAAAACATATATATTTATTTTATTAAACAAACATTTATTTTTGCTACTTACCTGGATCTGCAGTTAAATTTTTTGTCACAAATCGGCTAAATCCATGTGGATTAGTTAATACGAGATTATAGACACAAAAGAAATTGATAAATTATTTATGCGTAACACTCACTTTAACTAGACTACATGCCTTCAGTAACTTTCATGAACAGCTGTACACAAATGATGACTGCTGTAGTATCCTTGACCTGCCATGGTTCGTCCCTTAACGACGGTCTGATACAACATGTTTGTAAGTTTAACATATAACATCCAACAGTCACACCGATACAGCCCTTTTTGATGATATCTGGTGCAATTTATTTTCAATTTAGACTGGTCTGCTATGTAAATAGTATCCAAGTAGAATGAATCTATGACAAGTGGTTTCACATTCAAGAATCCTGTCTGTTTTCTTGGAACAATTTAAAGTAAAATTAATGCAAAAATTACCATACTTACACATGTGGTCAATTTTTATTATATTTTGTTCAGTGTTATTAATAACAACGATTTCCCTTATATTTAAATATTTCAGTGAGAAATTTCATTCTCTATAGTTGTCCATTTTGGTAATTTTTTCTTAATATGGTATAAAAAGTGCATGTTATGGTAACCAAGTTTTTTTGTGTTGCCTTTGCTGTGACAAAAATATCTGTGCATTCCCACTAAAAAATAGAGTCCAGGAAACAAATGTGAACAGCGGCCCTGACTTGTACAGCTAATACTTACCCCAGGGCCACAAACTTGAGGCAAAAATGGCACTAGTAAAGTCAGACATTTATACTGTGCTTTTCTTTAATTGTAATTGTTGTACGCATTTAAAATTTATTTCTTCGACTATTTCTTAATCAATACTTACTTCCAATGTCAATGAAAGGTTTTAACCTAGCTAATATCAGGATCTCAAAGCAAGCACGTTTAAGTCACAAGAAAAATGGCGCATGAACCAAGGACATGCATGAAGTTAGGATGGTCTAGCTTTAAATATCAGTGCTAATTCCTAAATAGGTTACATGAGAAAGCAGAAGTGTCCTCCCTTGTATTATTATATAATACATGTATGACAAGTAAATTGTAAGCAGCCATATGAGTCCCTGTGATAATGAACAAATGCACACACAACACGAGCCTCGTACTGTAATCATTATTCTATGTCTCGATCTAAACTTAGAATACTTTTGTTTTTAATGGGTACCCAGTTGTTCATTTTATTACCCAGGTTATTATTAATGGGCAGGTACCCGAGTATCTGGGTACCCATTGGCATCTTTAATACTGTGATATTAATTATTTTGTCACAACCATATTCACAGGTGATAAAATAGAACACGGCTTAAGTGAACTGCATACAATATATCTATTTATGTAGAATTTTTTCAGAGAATGAAAATCGACAGACATAATGAATAATCAGGAGTTATCTGCAAAAAAAATCAGGAGATATAAGATCGGGATGTAGGCGAGGAACAACCCTAAAAAATTGGGAAATTTTTTTCTCCCAGCATGAGAGCTGACAGGTAAGAAACTTCTTTGTCACTTTAAGTCTTCCACTTGACTTTTGTGCCATATACATTTCCACCACTCCAGTTAAAAGTTGATTAATATCAAAACCAATACATCTAATGAATTTAATGTTTTACAAAGATTTCCAAACCATTACATGTACAATTGAAATTGTTTTGCTTTTTTTGTTTTTCTTTCAAGTGTCAAACAAAACAGATTCACCTTACTAAAGTAGAGGGATAAATTGTTAATTAATTAGCCACTAAATCACCAGCCCCTATTCCATACTTAGACATCACTCAGTTAAACCAACTACATGTACATTAATAGCATATTCATCAGCATAGAGAAGTAGTTTAGTACCAACAGCTACAGACACATCATTAACATATATTAGAAAGAGTAAAGGACCAAGTTTTCATCCTTGGGGAACCCACATGAAATGCAAGCACTGGAAGATTATGTACCATGAACTTCCATCAGCTGCTGTGGACAAAGAAATTAATCATTCTATGCACAGATTTGGAACCAATGACTTTTAATTTCTGTAAAAGCTTACACTGAACTACATACGGTGTGGTACAAAAAGCTTTCTATATGTCATGTAAATCTAGCCAGTAAAATTGCCTTCGTATATTTTAAATCCAATTGGACAGGTTATAAATTAGGTGAATGTGATACACTGAATAATGACCTCATGCCCAAAATAAGCAAGTGTGGTCAATGTCTTAAACCCTGCAAACTTTGTAACATGGCATCTAAATTTCAATCTCTAGAATCAACTCAAGAAGTCCCTCTGTTATACAACTGAAAGGGTGGTTATAATGTCAGCTCCCTACAAGTGGTAACTGAAGTAAACTTATATTCTTTATTTCTTTAATTTAGGCTACCATCCTATAATACATACAAAAAGTTACTATATTGGAGTGCAATCCAGTTCTTATAGTGCAAATTAAGACATTGAGTACAGGTTTTTGTCTAGCTAATAAAGGATAAATAAAATGGGGGATTTTTATTAAGACGGATTGACACACCAACATTTATCTAAATATTAATTATCTCTAACATCTTGGTAAATTTTTTAAGAAAACACATAGTGTTTATAATGAACAAATGGTAAATTATTTCTGGAACAGAGATTATAAAAAGCTTTTGGAAGAAGTCTCATCTTCTTATCTACATACCTCAATATTAAGTTTATGACTAGAATATCTAAATAAAAAAAGTCCAGAGGAATGTAATGAGGTAATCCACTGCATACATATTTCTCAACAATCCATCATGACTTGTATTCCTCTGCAAGTGGGGGGGCATGACTATATTCTTTGTAATACTGATTTTGTTGAAAATTTCCCTTCTCATGCAAATTTTGACAAACAATCTTCCTAATGTCTGAAAAAGTTACTGCATGAAACTTTTTAATCACATTTTTTCTTTCAAGATAAAGATAAAATAATCTTCATGAATTACTCCACCAGGGCTTAATCAATTTAATTATAACTATGTGCCTTAGCATTTTTCTGACAAATTTTCCTCTAAAATATTATTATTGAGATTGCCATTCATAATCTAATTCATTTAGTTTTGATTTCACCAGTCAGTCTTACAAGTAAAAGGAATGTGCAATCATATGGATAAACAAACTGAGGTATGTGCATATAAGTTGGTAAGTAAAGAGTCGACATATGAACAAAATGAAAGAATGGACAAATGAATAAATAAATGAATGTAAGAGAAAAAGACAAAAAGAAGGATTGCAAAATATGATTTTACACATGAATGAGAATAAACAAAAGGATAATAACTGACCAAAACATTTCGCAAAGTGGCTATTATAATTTTACTTAAATCAGGAATAGTTATTCCACAGAAAAGTAGCGGAATAAGTACCTGTCACTACTTTCCAATAAATCAACAGCCAATGTAGCATATTGAGAATGGGATAGCCAGTTCCCTGCAATATTTTACCCCATGTCCCTCAAGTTTTAATAATTACCTTGAATGTAAACCCTTTGAAATTTTTTAGTGTCTCCCCGAGTTGGGTGACGTGAGGACACATTGTCCCTAACTCACTTGATCATATGTGCAACAGCAAGGCTGAACAAGTAGGTAAAAGTTCATCAAGTTCACACAAACTGAAGATGACAGAATTCTTTGATCAAATACAAAAAGTGAGTGTCGGCATGAGTTGCAAGGGGATATTCCATATCCCCAAGACTTCTGGCAGATTAAAGCAATTCATAAATGGCTTCAGTTCTTGTACAATTCTGTCCACTTTTACATTTCATTCTGCAGGACTGTTTACCTGTTGCTTACTGTAATTATTAAAATTGTATAATTTTTCTTTTCTCATAATTTCATAAGAAACTGAGGTTGTAGCCATGCCATTTTATGCCCAAACTTTCCTAAAGACCATGGCACTATGATACATCTAGGTAAGAAGTGATATCAGTGACTTCATAATGCACTAATTACATCGTTTCAAGCTGCGCAGTAAGCACTGATTTTACAAAATGTTGATTGCCTTAAAAACATGTTTTTTTAAACAAAGACACTTAATTTTCCTTCTTTTAAATATATATATATTCAACATATGCAAAGTTTTTTTTGATATATAACAAAGTACTACATGACCTCTCTATCATGGTAATGCCATGTGCAGAATAATTACCTTTTGAAGTTAAATTTGACTGTTGCAAATACACTGATGCTGAACTTGTGACTGTATAATTGGTGTGTTCTTCCTTTGACTTTAATTCTGCAAAAATAAATCAGTGAAATAACATCAATTTACTCACTTAACTGAGAAATCAGAAACATTCATCAAGAAGACATTGTTTATGGTACAGTGTCTGACCTAATATGTAAATATTAAATATAAAGTAGCTGAGTATGACGTTATCATTAACAGTTCATTTTGAATTTCAAACTACACGCTGAAAAGATTAGAAGGCAACATGAACAAGAATCCCTTGAAAGGACAGACACTCTATTGTTTGAAAGGAATTTAAGGTAACACCATTACTTCCTTTTAATTGTTGAGTGCTGAAACCACCTTTGACATTCTTGAACAATAAGATTCTAAATTAGCCACTGTGGCAGCCATAATGGATGTAAGATTGGGACAATTTTCATTTAGGACAAAGTAGAGACTATTTTTGTTACAACCCTATGTTGATATGAACATCCATTCAGGAGATAGTACGACAAGTTTTGTAAAAGTTCATTCTCCTTATCTCAAAATTGTTACTTTCTGTTACATGTAGCCTGAGGGTTGGAATGATTATCTGACTGGCAGGTTGTTTCTGAGCCTGACACACAAAAAATATAGTTCTCAGAGCCATTGTGACTGATTATTATAAGCCAGTGTATTACAATTCAATGAACATGTAAATACTGAATATAAAGTATCTGAGTATGATGTACCATTAACAGTTCATTTTGAATTTATTTCAAATTACACACTGAAAAGAATAGAAAGCAACATGAACAAGAACCCCTTGAAAGGACTGATACTCTACTATTATAAAGGAATTGAAGGCAACACCATTTCGTTTGTTAATTGCTGAGTGTTAAACCACCTTTGACATTCTTGAACAATACGATTCTAAATTAGCCACTGTGGCAGTCATAATGATGTAAGATTGGGACCATTTTAATTTTGGACAAAGTAGAAACTATTAGAAGACTTTTTGTTAAAACTCTATGTTGATATGACCATCCATTCAGGAGAAAGTGTGACAACATTTTGCAAATGTTCATTCTCCTTATCTCAAAATTGTTACTTTCTGTTACATGAAGCCTGAGGGTTGGAATGATTATCTGTCTCGCAGGTTGTTTCTGAGCCTGACACAAAAAAAAATATAGTTCCCAGAGCCATTGTGACTGATTATTATAAGCCAGTGTATTACAATTCAATGAACATGCATGCGATGTGTGTATCTTGTAATTCACTTTATTTCGCACAGAATGTGGAATGTCTTCTGTATTCTAAGTGTGGTGTCCATCAGGCTTGTAGAAAAATTTGCCCAAGAAAACTTTGTGCTGATGAAATGTGTAAATTTATTTTTAAAATGTGGACCTGCTATAACACAGCATGTCATGCTGAAAACATAATTTTTACTCCCAAAACCCCTGACAAGGTTGTGTTTTGAAAAGCACAATTTTCAGTAATGTTTATAAATAGAACAAAAAAACCTCCCCAAAATTTCAGTATATGCCCGTTACATGCAGCATGTACAAACGGTAAACAGTCATGGTTGGAGCTGAGATAAACTATCCTTTGGACAGTTTAAATAGAGAGGTGTGTGTGTGATTTGGATTTTTAACATAGATTTTTAAAAAATTTGAGTCATATCATTATGATGTCTGCAGTGTGGCAGTTTATAATGTTGTCTAGTACTGGGGCATCATGCCACAGACAATAGTAGCATCATGTCCCACCCAGTCACATTAACCTGACACCAGGTTGACCAGTCCTCACACTAACCTCCTAATGCTGAGCACCTAGCAAGGCAGCTGCTAGTAGTATTTTTATAAGTCTTTTGGTGACTAGGCTGGGCTTTGAACCCTCGACTTCCTGCATCAGCGGCAGATGCTCTAACCACTTAGTCCACCTGAGAGGTATTAAATAGAGGCAATTAAAAGGCTAAGAGGTCAGGTGTGAACCACCATTTCATGCATTACTTAACTAGCTAGCGTAATGTGTTTCAAGACTGCAGTGGGTGAGCCCATTGTGCTAATTTGCATTGGTATTGCTCATAAAGTGGAACAAACCAATATTGGAAAATCAAAAATATGCAAGATGGGTGTTGGAGAACAACAGTTATTACATATCACTGCCTTGAATGAGAATGCTCAAGCCATCTGTATTAAAGTTTTCTAACAAGTCTGTGAACAGTGGCAACATTTCTTTCAAGTGGATTGGACACCATATATAAAACAGAAAGCATGATTATTTCAGTTGTCGGAATAGTGTTCAAGTGTGATTTTTGAAGGTAACTTAGGAAGCAATTAGCTATCACCAAAGCCCAGCAATAATAATTTTTAGACCTCCTGGTTGACAGAGGTTTACTTTGTGAAGCACAACTTAAAAAAAGGCATGGGAGGCATTAATTCCTTGCACATACATCAAACATCTTGACATAAACATCATTCCCATGTGTATTATGTCTGTCAAAATAGGGCACAACTTGTATGTAACATATTCAACATGGTGAATTGAACATTCAGATTAGTTCTCTTTATTATTATTCATTATCTTAATCTTATTAAAATACTATCAATTGACCACTGTTTTTCAGGATGATTTTAACTATCAAATAGACCAAATGAAAGACAATATTAAGCACTCATTCATGTTTGCACAGTTGATTTGTGTTGATAAGCATTACCACCAATACTGGCTAGAGGTCTCTATTACTGCTGTATTACCTGTAAACACCCCATTAAAGAACACTTTATGCCATCCCTCCAATGAAATGGTCAGTCCCACAAGTGACGCATATTCAATTTCCTATAAGACAAGCATATCATGTGATCAGACAGCATAATATAGTTTTTAAAATGCTACCATTATGGTTGTCCCGAACAACTCGGTTCTGTCCAGTATTTGCTCAAAGAATCCAGCAGTGATGTTTGAACACCACCTGTACCATCCACTCACAAGTGAGTGCAGTGATGAGCACTAATGACGCTTGTATTACCTTTAAACCCCATAGTGAACCCTACTGAATTCATATTTGAAGTGTCGCAATTGCAACTCTGGGTGATATATAATATTAAACAAGGGGATTTTTGGGGAATATGGAAAATGTCTGGGATTGTGGAATTTGAGTCACAGCTTTTGATTTTTTTTTATAGTCACCAGCACTGTGCCTGTGTCTAAAATGTTCTTTCTCTGAGCACTGGAGCATGACAGCCATATTACACATCGTATAGGCACCAATTTATGCAAGACTAACTAGACATTATATGAAGTTTGGTGAAAACCTCATGTTTATATGTTCAGGAGGAGTGGCAATAACAAGGTTTTCAAGATGTTGCCGTGGCCATAATAATGGATATCAGAACAGGACCAATGTTATTTGGAACCGACTAGACATCATAAGTGGTCTTTCTGTGAAAACCGTAAGTTGATACGACTCTCTATTCAGGAGGAACAGCAATAACAATATTTTCATGATGCCACCATTTTTCATTTAAGTCCAACTGAACATCATTATAAGTCTTTTGGTGAAAATCCCACATCAATATGACTTTCTGTTCATGTAAAGTTGTGATAAGATTTTCAATTTTGGCTGCCAAAGCAGCCATATTTAATGTCAGATCAGCATAATTTTTAATTAGGACCAGCTACAAAGACATCATAAGAAGCTGTCAGTGAAAACTCCATGTATATGAAATAACTAATTTATGTGAAAACAAGAATGGCTTTACTGCTCACATGGTCCCAGCCCCATTAGCAGTAATCTGCTTCAACATCAACAGGTGTGCATGATTATCATTTTATCAATGAAAATCTGCAAAAGGCTCTATAATAAAAATTCAACAAATCTGTGAATGTCAGCATGAAATATAAGAACAACAGTACAATTAATGGCACATTATATATGCCTACCCCATGTTCAATAGGCCTGTGTACATATGTAACTAAACTGTTTGTGTAGAAACCATTTTTCTTTTTTCCATTAGTGACCTTCTAACCCTATAACTGTTAAACCCTAAGTGCAAGTCATCTGCAAAGTTTGCTCCACCATAGTTTTGTTATGTAGAACTAATGTTATCATGTAGAAACTATATTTTTCTTTCACAATGACCTTAACCATACAATCACAAAATTAGTAGGATTTTTCTTTATCAAAAGTGCAAGTTATTCAGTAAAATTGGTTCAGGTGTGTGACACACAACTAAGGTTATTGTGTGGGAACTAACTTAAATCCTTCAGTCACAGCAACCTTGACTTTTGGACCTAAAAATCAAATGGGTTTATCTACTGTACCTAGTGCAAGCCATCAACTAAGTTTGGTATCAAAAATGATGGAATGCAACTTATTCTGTGGAAACTAATTTTCATTCAGGCAGTGACCTTGAACTTATACCTTCTGGCCTGAAATCAATAGGGTTCTTCCTTAGCACAAGTGCAAGCCAGCGTTACTGTGCAGAAACCATTTTTCTTCCAGCAGTCACAATGACCTTGACCTTTGAGATTTTGACCCTGAAATTGATAGTTATTCCTCAAACCCAAGCCATCCACATAATTTGCAGATGAAGGACAACTAAAGTTTTGAGTGGAAACAAATTTGGTAGCAGATGGATGGACAACATCATAAACAGCTGCCATTTAAAAAGTACAAAACTGCAACTTTTAACTGCCTATTTATAGTTAAGCACATATCATTGTCTTCTATTTTCATTTTTAAAAACATACAGCATGAATGTAATGAACCAACAGTTTACATACCTGTCCCTATAACGTCTCACAGTGAGTAAAATTCTCAGAAATTTAGACCATCCCATAGATTAGTACGACGGGTTTGAGACAATGGTTACTGATCTAGATCAAAGCTTTCTACCGCCCCCCACCCCCCCATCCATGACTTTGTCCTCCAGACTGTGCACGAGCCGGCCAAGCAAAGTTGCCATCAGGCATCTCATGCAAGAGTAAAGACATGTGGGCTAGAAAACTTTAACTAGAACAGTAAACAACATCTCAAACCTGTTATCAAAATACTTGTCGACCACTTGATTACATTTCCCGAACATAGCAGCATAAACTGCTGTAACGAACTCTGTTCGTGGTAGAATTTTTAATTCCAACATACCCAAGAACAAGGCTGTTCTACCTAGATGGTATGCAATAAAAGAACATAGTCCTTTCATCAGCTTTGACTATTGCCACAGGAAATGATGGCTCCTATACCACCCATATGGACACCACTAAAAGTGGGATGTCGGACAAAGGGTTAAATTAAACAGACCAACAAAATATAGTTGACTAGAGGGTTCAAATAGAATGGGGGCATGGTCTAAAAATTAAGCTTGAACAGGTTATCATTTGTATAGGAAAAAATTAAGATTTCAGTGCACTAAGAATTTTGAAAGAGTATGGATACATAATTATGACTAAGATCACCGAGTCTTAGGAAAGAGAACTGTGTGGTTAAGGGAATTCTAAAAGAAGGCCCCTTCAAGATTCATGGTGACTTATCTCGTAAAAAGGAATTGGAATTTAAAAGCTTCAATAGAAGCTTCCAGGTTAAACGTACGAGTCAGCACAATAGTAGAAGGAAGGAAGGAGAAAGACTGAAGCAGAAGAGTAGAAGGGACAACACAAAGAGCAGTGACTCACACACGAAGATCGGAAAATTCTGAATTATGAATTAACTAGTTCAATGGGAATTTGATTAACTATGTCTCTGGCAGTGAGCAGAAACTGAATTCTTTATGTTAAATTAATTTATTAATTTGATTCTTTACATTCCAATATATAAAATATTTATTAAATCTTGAGTTGTTACATGTATTTAGGGCATCAGCTTTGCTGACTGGGCTTCAATTATGTAAATGTACATCTGCTACAGTATTAATTATAATACCGTAGCTGGATTGTGTAACCCATGGGAATTGTTTTTGGTTGGATTGATCTCACGATTGCTATTCTGCTACTACTAATGATAACATCATAAACAATGGCACCATAAATAACGGCATCATGAACAGCATGTCTACACCCACTATCCACAGATGTTACAACTCTACGGTCTTAAATTACATAACAAAAAAGATCAAAAAGCAACCAGCTTTGTAAATTTGAAAATATAATTTATTTCCCTAAAAGTGACAAAGTAAATATAACTTATTGTATGGTGAATGAAATAATAAACAGTCCTAAATAGTTTTATCAAGTCCAAAAGTATCAAGTAATCCAAATGAATTCCAGTGATATTCCAAATGATGTTGACTACTGTACTGGTATACCAATAATAATGAATGAACCACACTGATATAATCCAAAATTATATTTCCATGAATTCACAGTAATTCCTTAATAGCTATAATAGTTGAATTATCTCCCTTACCCCATACAGCTTCACATGGAGGAAAAATACATACATATATACAGTGTAACCCCACTGTAACACCGAAGTTGGCGTCCCAGGGGTCATGCTACCAAACAAAGTGGGTGGCTAAGTTGTCTACAAAAGGAAAACTTTGCCTTTTTCTCTTACGAAAGCAAAAACAACTTTGCCCTATGATTTTTTAAAGATGTACATTGAGTGTCCATACATTCTGAGATACTCCCTCACCTCAGTTATTTCCAGTGTTATTTTTGTACTTCAAGGCGAAATGTAGGCATCAAATAGCTGTTGTTGATTTCAATTGCACCAACAAACTCTCACACATTCACAGGCATGTGTTTTGATAGCTGACTGACCATTAACCCCTTCCCGAGTAAGTTATAGCAGAGATGTTATATATGTCTCTCATTATAGCAACAATCCACAAGTTATCATTCGATGACAAAAACACAAACTTGTGTTTCGAAACTTAAACAATAGCATTTAAATAGCAATTAGTGTTTTAAGATCAGAATCTGTGACCTGAAGATCTTAATTGCCGTGTGTACATTATTTTCTTCATACAATCAGATTGAAACTGTAAGTGAACCTGTCAGGGGGAAATAATGGCAGACATCGCTGTGTTTGGGAAGTACCACTTTGATGAATTGTCTGTTTTCGTAAACATTTGGCAAATATGGCAAGTGTGATGACACCATCAGCCATAATTTTACTATCCTAACTTTAACTAGATATTTCTGTTCAGGAAATTTATATAAAATTATGATATGATACAATCTGAAATAAAAGGCAAGTTAAGCAGTTTATTTTGTGAAATTACTTTCAAAGTGTTATTCATCCCATGGCAGAATCGGCTACTTCTGCCTCATGGAGTCCTGTAGAAAGACTTTGTGACAGTAATGGTGAATATAAAGTTTAATTCATCAGATTAGATTCATGTGATGGTCAACCAAGAGTTATGCATTGGTACATTACTATAGTTTGAATGGATACATGTAGCTTTTCAGTCTTTTGGCAATTCTGAAGCGATAAAAGACATGTGACAAAAGTCGAATCGAGCGAAGGCTGGAGTCACGCTTGCACTCCTTGTGTTGATCTATAGTACCAATAAGGTGATTTTCTGTTGTCAGAGATTTCATCATGCTTTATTGTGGTTTATACTGGTACTATGACCATTCAAGTTGATAAACTGGTTGGGAGGGGGTAGTATGGTTATCTGATACTGGGAACTAGTTCAACACAATTTTCAAAATGCTAAAAAGCACTTATGAATTATACATTTTTGGAAAGTTCATTTCTTGAGAAGTCAAAATCTGAAATCCTTTTTAAAATATAGAATTCTTTAAATTTTTAATGAATTTTTAAAGTTTGATCATGAAAACAAGGTGTCTGCCAAAATGTAGACTCACTGGTGCACTGGGTAAAAATTCCATTTGTATGCATGAAAATTTTAAAGGAATGCAATAAAATTGTAAATAAAGTCCAAAACACATTTAAATATCTAAATGTATCAACTGGTTGCCTAGATACATAAGCACATTTGTGGCAACATCAATCAGAAACTGGTTATCTATCTCTTTTTGGGGGGTTACCACTTTACGCAATTATAACATGTACATGACAAAAACTCTGGTCAAGTAACTCACTTTTCAAAAGTCAATAAAAAAACAAAAATAAAGAACAAAACTTCTTATAAAAATGGTTCTGAAGATATTTTAATGTTAATGCACATATCATTAAACAACAATCTTTAAATCCTCTCTTTTGTAATCTTCCAGCAGTTTATATGAATAAATCGCACTGTCTCCAGCATATTTGATGTTATACCATTCTTTGTATCCTCGAACCTGAGATAAATATAAAAGAAAAATAATTTTCTTTCTCATTATTTTTTCAGATTACATTTTTTAGCACGGTTTAATAGTCTATAGCTGAGGAAAACTTAAT
Source organism: Megalonaias nervosa (assembly GCA_016617855.1). NCBI lineage: Eukaryota > Metazoa > Mollusca > Bivalvia > Unionida > Unionidae > Megalonaias > Megalonaias nervosa. Next base: position 35,081 of record JAECUM010013540.1, read on the forward strand.
TACAAGAAGAACCGTTCACTGTCAGTACCTTAAATTCAAACTTTTCCATTAAACTGACAATACCATAAAATAATCAATTGGATATAAACAACATTGTCTCTAAAATCATTTTACATTTTTAAATTTAAGTGTACATATATTTTAAAACAAATAAAATAATTAGTTCTTGCACATACCATTGACAGTACTGGTACTTAATTTCTCTAATAACATTTCTTTGTAATTTACCAAAGAATATTATTTCTGAAAAGATTATATTATTAATGACGTTATTTTGATAATTTTTGGGTCTTGATAGGCATTTAAAACAATACATCTGATAATTTTTTGTCTTAATAGGCATTTAAAGCAATGTATCACTTTTTAGGAATTAATTTAGCATATCATAATTGACTGAAATTGAGCAGAGTTACTGAGTGTGAAAAGTTTGTTATAGTTAGATGATTACATGCACTTAATAATTGATGATACAAGAATTAAAAAGAGTTTAAAGCATCATCGCTCGATATTGTTTTACCTGAGATATTACTTGGCCAATTTACCATTTTACAGCATTTCCTTCCTGGAAAGCATGTTTCACTTTTTTCCCAACAATATTAGGGTTATCTTCATTTCCATTTTCAATCATTGAGTATGCATGATGTACAAGTTTTTTAACATTCACAGCAAGTTCCTCTATGGTAAGCTTTAAACCTCTGTGTCCATTTTCAGTTTTACTTATTCTAAACACATCTTTGTCCTGTCCTAGTCTTTGCTTTAATACTTGTTTTCTAAATGTCAGTTGAGTTTTCAAACCTGTCTCTTTGTCAGCTTTTGTCTGCAGTCTATCAATGGCTGAATCAAGTTCTTCGCTTAGCCAAAGTCCCCACAATTGTATCTTGTTAGTCACAATGTACCTTTCTACAACTATTAGCTTTAATAATTACACTATACTTCATAAGTAGTAAAAAAAATTTACATAATCATTTTTCTTTAATTTAAATTGTCTGCAAATTAATAATTGTTAAAACCATAAGCCACCCACTACATACTAATTCAATGTGCTTATTTTTGCATTTTCAGTTATCAGCAACTGCAAATATGATCTTTATAATTAATTTAATTAATTACTTAAAGTATTTGATTATATTGCAACTACCTGTTTACCCATCCATAAAATTTTGCACAGGAATTAAAGGACAAATGGTACTAATGGTATGGAAAAATGGGAACCAGCCTGGAAATGGGCGAACATTTAATAGAGTATATATGGGTTTGGATGGCCAGGATTGGTTAATAATGTAAGTCATGTTTTAGGAAAAAGAATCTTTTGAGAGCTTATCCTAGTTGTAAGTGAAAAAAAATAGAGACATTGTTTTATTGATGGAATTCCAGTCCTTTAACAGTCTTGAGTTTGGAACACTCAGTACTAAAATTAGCACCCGACTCTTTGGTGCAGAATTGAAAGCACGTTTCTAACACATGCAGGTCCAGAAATTGCCGCGACTCATATCCTTTCCTCTGCACAGAAGCTGACGCCCAGGTTTCATCTCTACTGATAAATATAGGTTTGATCATGGGCACTCAGAAATTTTAAGTTATCAAATTTTTTAATATCATGGTGTTTGCATATGTTTACTATGGGAACTGAATTAGTACTGTGAGTCCTATAGTCAACAGCACCGGAAGTAGAACAGAGTTGTGAAGGGAGGTAATTTGGTGATAACTTTTCAGGAGGTTAGGGTAGGGGATATTTTGGACCATGGCTCACTGAAAACTGCTCTACTTTGATCAAACTAAAGTATGTTATACATGCAAACAAATGTTTGAGTTTACTTAAAAACTATGTTCTTTTAAGTTCTATTGCGTAGAAATGGGGTATGAAAATGTTAAAGTTTGCTCTTATTCAAATTCATTAAAATTATATAAAATACGATTTTAGAATAATGTTTTAATGTACGTACCCTTTGGAAGTCTCAAAGATGACTGGTTGCCTCATTCCAAGGTTTCCTTCTGATTTGGTATTTTTCTGAATTTTTTTTTAAAAGTCTTGTGGGTTTTCCGTGATTGTCCAATATGGCAGCCTAATTTCCCGACAATTAGCGTCATCACTATTTTTTTTGCCAGCCTGTTTAACGTATGTACGACCGTAAATAATAAAATTAAAGTACATGGAAATTAAATATATGTTTATCTGTTTAAATCCTTCCATTTCAGACATTTAATGTTGAACAATACTTGTAAAACTCGCATAGATAAAACAGCATAGTTTGCATTGTAAAAGATACAAATGGGCATTGCGAAGAAACCGTTGAAGTTGCTAATAGTAACATGAACCAACAAGGGACACAACTCCTACTGCACTAAAAAACAACAGCCTCACTTTCATGTCCATGTCTACTGGCCTTACAGGGGTGTTCTATTACGCCGTTTCTTACGTTTATTTTCATTGGCTGTTTAAAATTAACATCCAATATAAACTCTTGATACATTAAACTTGTAGTGCAGTCACATTATGGTCCAAAATTGTGCTGGAATCTAGGATTCCGATTGTTTTGAAAATTTCAGAAACTTGATTTCAATAGTAAGAGCTTCTGCACCGATTTAATTTTAGCATAGCTTTGAAGCGCAATCAATGAACAATATATTCCTTCAAGGATTTTATGTGAAATTACTGTAAAGTGTTTGAACTTACTTTGATTTCAATTGAGGGGTCGTGTGTATGGAAACCAGAAGTTGATGTTTCAAAGATGGCGTTTTGGACACTGACTTTATGTTTTAGCATCGAATAACGTTTGACTGGTTGAATATTCCAGGGGGAATGAAAGGTTAAACAAAATCACAGTATTCTGTATGTAAGTGTGGCATGAGAAGACACAAATCAACATTATTGTGAACATTCCGCACTGACATTGCTGTTTAATTTTTTTTTTAAGCAGGGACCTGGGAAGCACTAGTCACGCTAGTGGTGTCAAAAGAAACTTTCATTCTGAACATTGGTGTGTGGATATATTTAAATTAAAAGAGTTTTTAGTATGGTTGGTAGCTGTCACATTTAGTATTTTGGAAAGGAAAAATGCCTTACTTATGTATCCCGCTGTAAAGAGACAAAAATCCATTTACGGGCTTTACTGAATGTTGCATTTCTTGTATAATAACATGCTTAGTATGAAATGACAACTTTTGTCAGATAAGAGAGAGACAAACACAGTGTAAATGAGAAAACTGTTTTTATGTCTTGAACAATGTCTGCTTGCTTTTTCCATGGATTGTTTTCAATGGATTGTTAAGTACTAATCTTGCGAATTTTGAAACAATGGAAGTTCAAATATTTTTGTCATAGTTTTCTCATTCTTTGAATGCAGACCCTGTAAATTAAAATGTTCCTTCACAAAAAGTCTGTGAAGCAACATTTGTGTGGTTATTTATGCGGTTATCTCTCCATATTACAATTCTGTGTCTCTAGCTCATTTGCTCCAAACTAACCAAAAAAAGCTGTTAAAAAATTGCTATAATTATATTTTAAAAAATCTATTTTTGGTCCAAATTTTAAAAAACATAGCGTTTAATAAACAGCTAAGTAATCTTTATGAATGTGTCAAATTTGGTTTTGATATCTCTACAAATAAAAAAATGCTGCGCATGGTACCACTTTTTGGCACAAAAATAATTAATTCTAAAACTGTATTAAGTTGACGTTGTTTGAAAAAAATTCATAAAAAATGCAATTTCGGACATATTTTCATAAAATAAACTTTTATATGCTTCTTTCTACTAGCATTACCTGTGTGCAAACTTTGGTTGAGTTATCTTTCAAATAAAAAAATGATTGGTTCATGCTACTAATACTGGAGAGACTGCCCTCCAATACAGGGGTGTGCATGTTATGATCTGGTTTTAATGCCAATAATTAAGTGCCAAACAGGCATGTACTGCATAACTAAGAGCTATTTGACTATCGATACATTATACCTTAATGATTTCCAAAGAACACATAAAAAAAGCATTAAATGACAATATTTACCGGCAAGGAAACCTTTCAGATGAATCAATGCCACAAGAACTGCCACCGCTTCAGGGTCCTTGGAACACAAAGTCAAACAAGAACCTGTTCCGTTGTTAACCATACTCGAAATGTATTGTGCTTCTAACCCTGCACAAGGTACCACACAGTTGATTTTTGAAACATTCTGAGATTCTAATTCTCCGAATGATGCATTGTACGAACAGATTCGGTCAAATAATTCGATTACTTCATTGCAGGCATTTGCTTTAAGCGTGTTTGTTTGTGAAGACCCGCTGCAATATTTTGTTTCAGTGGAGTATATTGACCCCATTTTCAGAAGGCACATGTTTGCACGGACAGATGGGATGGTCAAAGTCAACAAAACTAATGAAAAGAGTACTATCATTTCCATTCTGCCACCTTTGGTTACATACAGGAAATGGCACATGCATGACGAATTTAGTCTGGTTCCGTGACCTCTCTCCACTCCGTTACTCTTCGTCATAACGAAGAGTAACTTATTGGAGAGATGTCGGGGAACCAGACTAGAAGCATTTTCAATCGGAACATGTTGTAGTCTGGTTCCCTGCTTAGTATGCTCCCGGCTTTGCACACTAAGCAGGGAACCAGACTAGACATGCTGTGGAAAGAGCCAGATTAAAGCGGATTAGAAGCTTATATATAAAGCATTACCTAAATCTGAATGTAGGTTGGTGGTGTTCATAAATTTGCACAATTGTAATGAGGATATAAATAGCTATAATCAAGGAAAAGACCAATGCCAAAATGGATGTGACATAAAGTAACGTTACAATTACTAAATTGTCCCGGAATTGTACGGAGACTAAACACATCCCTGAACATTAGGTTACATTGGTCCAGACTAAAATGGATAAACCTAGTAACTATTTATAGTCTTAACTTGTGTGACGATTGTGGATAAACACCCATGTATCTGTTTATAGCTACAATCTGTGTAAATTCCCATTGGAAAAACCCAAATCTATATTTATAGCCTCAACATTTCTAGCCTCAATGACGTCACTGTACAGGACACTAGAGGAGTAATGGCAACAATGTTGCAAGTGGCTGACCTGAATACACGCTACTTTAGGTAGGTAGGTAGGTGAAATGAATTGGATAGGGTAAAGGGAGTTTTATAGGGATAAACAAAGACACACACACACACACACATACACAAACACACACGCACAAACGTATGCGCATGCACACAAACAAAAATATAACACACACACACGCACAAACGTACGCTTGTGCAGGAAAAAAGGGTTTTTGTTAAGGAAAAAACAAGCACACACACATACAAACATACGCGCGCACAAAAAAATACACACACACATACAAACACTCTTTCTAAGGGATAAGTTTTTTGCTAAGGGAAGAAAACGAACACCAAAACACATATAAACGTACGCTAATTCACACAAACGCATGCAAACACACACACACACACACTCTCTCTCTCTCTCTCTCTCTCTCTCTCTCTCTCTCTCTCTCTCTCTCTCTCTGTTAAGGGATAAGTTTTTTGCTAAGGGAAGAAAACAAACACACACATGCACACAAACACACATACAAATGAACGCTAATGCACACAAACACATACAAACACACACACACACACACACACACACACACACACACACACACACACACACATACAAACACTTTTTTGTATGGGATAAGTTTTTTGCTAAGGAAAGAAAACAAACACACACACATACAAACGTACGCGAACGCACACAAACATATACAAACACACATACAAACACTTTTTTCTTAAGGGATAAATATTTTGCTAAGGAAGAAAACACATATACACACATATAAAGGTACGCTAATTCACACAAACACATACAAACACACACATACACACAAACACACAAACGAACGCGTGCATACAAAACACATCCAAAATGCCTTGTGTTCGCTTGGAATGTAAGAGAAGGAGATGCAATCTCACAAAATATCTATATCTTACACCACAAAAATACTATCCATTACACCTACTATACGATCCATTATATCATACTCACTATTCAAACGCCCTGTGTTAGCTTAAAATGTAAGAGAAAGAGATAAAATCCAACGAAATAGACTATCTCTTACACTACCATAAATACTATGTGAAAAAATTCTAGTGTTTATTTATATGAAATGCCTATGGAAAAGCCCAGTATATATTTATAGCCTCAACTTGTGTGACGATCCTGTTTAAAAACCCAAGTATCTGTTTATAGCTACAACCTGTGGAAAGTCCTACGGAAAAATCTAAGTCTATATTATAGCCTCAAAATTTCAAGTTTGAATGACGTCACTGTACTGGACACTAGGGGAAAATGGAAGCAGTGTTGCAAGTGGCAGACCTGAATACGCGTTATTGTAGGTAGATAGGTGAAATGAATTGGATAGGGACAAAGGGAGTTTTTAGGGGCAATCAAAGACCAATACACACAAACACACAAACACACACATACACACACACACTCCAAACGTCCTGTACTAGCTTAGAATGCAAGTGAATAAGATGAAATTTAACAAAATAGGCTGTCCCTTACACCATAAAATACTATCATTAGATCCACTATACCATCTTTTATATCATACTCACTCTCCAAACGCCCTCTTTGAACTTAAAATGTAAAAGAAGGAGATAAAATCTCACAAATTATACTATTCCTTACATTACGAAAATAATATTCATCACACCATCCATATCATCCATCACCCCACACGCGAGTCGAACTGTTGTTAGCTCAAATCTATGTCAGTGATTCCGAAGAATCACAAGTCCATTTTTGATTATATCATTAAAGCACCATTACACAAATCTATGTGAGTAATAATGTTTCTTCCCAGTAGTGAACATGAGATACATATTATTAGTGACCAAACAGACTGGCGTTTTAAGTGGACAGTTCCTAATTACACCATCACGCGATGCCTCGGGAATTTTCATGATGGGATGCTTTACAAATTCATCTTGCTCCATTTATATAGTAAATATTATTTGTTTAAATTATTATTTTTTTGACTAGAAAAAAATATTCCGGTGACCTTGTCACTGTCACAAAATTCTAACGAGATAGTCCTCAGCGTTTATTATCGGAGATTCATCACTGACACCGTTGGGTTTATTTTTTTTTTTATCATACTACCGTTTTAAATCTCTGTATTTCCTACCGCCGCATTCTACACACAGCTGCGTTTTACCCCTGACTCCGACGTTACACTTTAAACATGGCTTTGGTCCTAGACGTTTTCGTCGCACGCTCTACATGTTGGTATCCACATAATTCATTTACACAGACCAGATTACAAAGAGTTGCGCATCCAATCATCAACCACTTACAACTATTCTTTGCTTGAATCATTATATATTATAAATTAAAGTTTAATTTAAAGATATATTTGCCTTAATAATAACATGGAGGTTTTACGAGATTATCTGCGATTAAACCCTCTAAAGCTAGATTTAATCTTGACAGAATAACCCCTGACTTGCGGAGGCGAGCTCTAGTTGATGTTGATTTGACAAATAAGACTCTAATCAATCGTATCTGTGAAGCCAAGAGAGAGTTTCTCAACGATGGTACGGCTCATGTGTGGTCAACATTTAAAATTGTACAAGACGATAAAACCCATGAGATGGTCGGGAATGATGCAACAATCAATGACCAACGAGCAAGGACAATTATTAATTATCTATACAAAGATATATTCTTAGAATAAAATTTATCGTAGCGGTGGACACCGCCGCGGTAGATGACGCTGACGTAACCTGGATCATCTGTGGCAATGTGACCCTATTCAATAATCACACTGAGCTGGAATATTGTCACGTTAAGTGAAATGTCCAATCCAGGAATTCTGACTGGTATCGATAAGCCATATTATGAACGAGCATATCCTGTGACAGCAGTTGTTTATGCAATATATCCTCTGAATGATAATCCTAGTGTTAATGACCACCTGCCGATAAAAATTTCTCGCTTAAATTGTGTATCTGAGCGAATTACAGAACATTTCACAAACGCGATAAGTGGAAATGGTTTAATGAATCTGAGACGCAAAATATGAATGATTGGCTCGACATTGTACAAGATTATTTATCGACGATGCTGAGCTCGATTTCATAATTGCCTATACAACAGGGAGAGGCACATTTATAAGTCGGAATAATGCTTACTTATCGGACGGAACTAAATTAGGTACAATTGTGAGCTTCACTGATGGTGACTCACCACAGTTTACTCATTTAAGATCTTCGATGCTCGCGTACGTTTCGAGAAACTTATTATCAATGATAAACAGATCTTCTGACACCACGGTTAAAGTCGCCACAGATTCATTTTATATCAATAAAAAATGTAGGATTGATAAAATAATTACATATCTGCGCTTATGCATCATGGGGCGAATGGAGAATAAAGCGAGAAAATATACTCAGTTATTCTGAATCTGCCGACTTCGAATCGGGGGAAACATATTAAAAAACACACAAATGTCGCAGCGTTCATCAGACATAATACAGTTTATCTTAACGGGTGTGGTAGTTCTGGTAAAACAACACATGCGATTGAATTATTCCGAAATCTTGACATGATTGTTTTGATGCCCACACATAGACTCGCCAGAGAAATGAAAGAGCGAGGAGTTAAATCTCATACTTATCACGGCGTTTTAGATGGAAAGGAGATGCGTGGACTCCTGAACGAATGGGTGAGAAATATATTCCTAGGATCATTATCTGGGATGAGATATGCACAGTGTCTTCAGATGTATTAAAAATGTTTCTTAATTGGTTATTGACTCGAAATACTGCTGTTATCTGTGTGGTGGTCATGGTCAACCACCATCTTTTGTTGGATCATCTCCGCATGAATGGCTGAAAAAATTCGTAGATTATTACGAGGAGATAACTGATGATCATAGAGCTATTGATTCAACGCTGAAAGAGTTTAAAAAGTTAATCAGACTACAACCAGATAAAATTCAATGTGAAATAATGTGTGAAGTAATTCCAGAAGTCCCTATGAATGATATTTGGAATTTGTGGAGGCCTGCTGATTTGATAGTTGCAAGTCGGAAGATAGTTCGTGATACACTTCAACAGCAAATATTTCTGTCACATAAAGAAAAATTTTCAGATTTACCTGTGCCATTGTGTTATCGACCAGCAGATACACGCAAACAAAATAGTGAAGTTGAGATTCCTGGAGTTATTGAGAAACAAAAACTAGTTCTTAATGATATCGTTTTGGTTCCTGTGAGTGTTGTTGAGAGAGCATTAACGATGGATAAATCTCCATGGACTCTATGATATGCTATAACGATTCATTCGTCACAAGGATTAACTATTTCCGATACAAATATCTGGATTGTCGATGATCGGATCTAATGGTCAAATTTAGTTTATCTAGCGGTGTCGAGAGTCTGAAGAATGTTTCAGCTACGGAGGGTTATCATAGACTGCGTAATGAATAATAATCAAACTCAGTGCAATTGCGATGATATAGTAAGGAAAAACTAGCCAATTATTAGCAGTATGACAAAAAGAAAATAAACGTGACTTCGATCTTGATATTAAGCTGATCATGACGCTCAAACAACAGCAAAATAATCACTGTGCTTGCTACAACACAGTAATGTTGTGGCAATATTATTCTAATGACCCACGACAATTTACCGTGGATATAATTAATAGCAGTCTCGGTCATACTAGCGAAAATGTAATGCTGACCTGTCTTGAGTGTAATCGACGTCGAGGAGCAGGTTAAAAAATCACCCTTCACGAGAGTGAAGGCGGTGGTAATTGCGTATCTTCAGGAATTACTTGTAATTGTTCACATACAAATTCACGTTGAGGAGTAGTTGAATCTAGTCTGTAGATTGCAGGTCTACCTGTGGATCTTACCATGCTGGAAATTTTACGTGTGGTCCCACTCCAAAAAGGATCAGTTGCTCTTTCTTTACTACCTTCATGTTCACCAGGTTCATATAAATATCTGACAGTCACATTACCTAGTACTGGTTGTTTTGAGAGTCACGTCGTTGTACTGGTATGTGTTTTTTGTGATCGCATTGATGGGTTTCATAGAAGTCCCACGAGTAATTTCATTATTTAATGCAGCTATCACATTTGCTAGTCTTGCAACCCACGCACGAGATCTCATGTCTTGCTGAACTATTTAGGGATATTTCCTGCGCATATTGATATCCAAACAATCGCTCAGCAAGTGCTCGATTAAATCGCTCAACGATTGCCTGATCGCGATGAATTGTGGTGTGTCCTATTCTGATTTTGACGTTATGTTGTTTCATCAGAGATCTTTACTGCACCAAGAAATTCCTTACCAGGATCAACCTGTTGCAGCTGTGGCCATCGCAATTACCCTCGTTTATAAATTCGTTCAAACGCAGATGCAACTTCAATTTCTGTCTTTGTTGATAGTGGTTCTGCATCGTTATATTTACTTGCAACGTCAACGACAGTCAATGCGCATTTGTATGTGTGCGATTGACGTCTACCAGTTTTAATAGTATCATGTGGTAAAAACAAAATATCTGCCTGATGAACTTCATTGGGAGCGCTGACATCAAAACGCGCGTACAGAATTTGTTTAGGTGGTAGTAGATGAATTTGCCATATTGCATGTCGTGCTAACCAATTTGCAGCAAAAGAAATTGTAACATTTGCTGCATAAGCAAGTTTACTAATCGCTGCTCTACTCCTCCAATATCCTCTTGGGCTATAAAAAACTGAGTCCATTATTATAATAATAATCGGCCTACTAATTACCATCCCCTAGCACTAGTTTACCTTTCATTGCAGATCTTACCAGCCATTTAGCTAGTGATTCTCTGAGGGATTTATTTTTTACAGACTTTAAAGTGTGAATCAAGTACACGTCTACAATATGTCGTTGTTGTAGATCTGGATTTTATACGCAATATCATGAACGTGGCACGCTTGATCAATCGCATTTATTGGATACTTCCCTGGTCTTGTTTGATTTTCCTCGTCATGTCGGATATCAAGTCGGGTTCTATGACCACAATAATGATATCCAGGAAGATGCTTCTCTCCAGGATAATTAACCCATGGAGCGCCTGGTAATTTTCCCAGTGAAGCAGCGATATCTCCGCTTGTTTCATTAGAGATTATTTTATGTTTCTGAACCACATTTCACACACTAGCCTGTAAGTGCACGCTTTTTATTCCTCGTCGTTATTGTTTTTAATCCACTTGCGGTAGTGTGTGCTGTGCAACGGACACAATATAAATTCATATTATTTATCATATATGTCTACAACATTGAAATCATTGATTTATCAGCGACACGAAAGCAAGAGCCAATCAAGCATCATCGAACGCTACCAAATTCTATCAGAGCAATTATAATAGGTCCATCTGGGTCTGGTAAGACGCAATTGTTGCTTAACCTGATAATGATATAGCTCACGTGGGATAATTTGTATTTAGTGGCACCATCTGTAGATGATCAGCGATGCTACAACGTACTTAAAGATCTAAATGAAAATGCAAAATTGTTGGATGAGGACGGTAATGATATTATTGAATTTATCACCGATATTGCTGATACTCCAGCTGTGGATGACTTTATATTTCATTAATTTGGGACCATATATTTTTTTATTAATATTCATTGTTTATACAGGATCTTGATTGTTCTTAATCTTTACTTATTATTATGTTACTCAACCAACCAACAGCCCAGAGAAGTAGTAATGTGGGGCACCGTACGGACAATGGGAATTAACATTACAGACACACACCCCCCGGCTAATATACGGACACGATTTATACGGACAAAAAATCACCCTGGGCACATATACGGACAATGGGAATTTTGTATAGCGACTAGCACACCCTGGGCCTGTATACGGACAATGGAAATTTTGTATAGGGACAATAGGAATGGAACAGGTAGGGTGACGTCACGGTACTGGACACTTGCAACAATGTAGCAAGTACCGTGATGTCATGCCACCTGTTTCATTTCTATACAAAGTGTTATGCATTTGCGTTCGTGTCAGTGGATAGTAGAGTATGTTTAAATTTTTTTAGGCAAGAAAGAATAAATCTTTTCGAGGCAGTGGAGTTGCTCTGAAAAGGGCCATTGTTTGTTATGTTAACAACATTCCGTTAAGATAAAGGGCATCGCATAGGTCTTCTTCTCTTTCTCAAACTTCGTCTAACCTCTGGTCCATAAATCAGAACTCGCTTCAGACAGCGTTGTCTTTCCACATAGGTCCTTCTTTTCCAAACGCCTGTCTCGGTGATCCTAACGATTGTCCATGATGATCTCACATACATGGGATAGTCCGTACGGAACAGCATCGACGATACCAGAGAAGACGATTCAGCGTTGGTCCACATCTTTGTGACGAGAACAGGTGAAGGGAATGAAGTGAACCGCGTTTATTTATAGTGGAAGACCGGATCGAAACGGATTGAGATTGTTCACCAATCCCTATACGCGTTACCAAATTCAGTCACTTCGCGGAGTCTGTCTTCCAATCCGAAGAGAGCTACCTGTGACATCACATTCCCTATATAGGTGCGCTAGCGTCTGTGCGCAGTGAATCGATGCGGCATTGTTTTGTGAAACATGACGGAAACTAAGAAGACAATGAATTGGGGTGCACCGGCTGTGGAGACGAGAAGCGATGGCATAGCAGTGGCTACCAAAGTTAAAACAGCGCTACTTCCAGAAGAGACCGATTTCAATTGGGATTTAGTAGATTTTCTCTCTTCGCAAGAATTTGTTCCAGTACCAGTACCTTCGCCACCTTCTCCTTCTTTACCACACGTCGAAGATTTTAAACAAAGACAGAAAGAAGAATTGGAGAAATTTTTACAGCAGCAGAAAGAGGCAGAACAAGCATTTCTCCTTGAACAGCAACAGCGAGAAGAAGAAGAGGCATGAATGAAACGACAGGAAGAACCAGTAGAGAAAAAACAAGGTCTAGGAGAGAAGGAGAACAGTGAACCTCAAACGGTAACGGTACTCTTGGACATTTTGGCCGAGTTAAGAAGCCTGAAACAAATGTATCAGACTTCTTTATTACGACCCAAGAGAAAAAGACCTTCCCGAGCCAAACAGTCTAACCCTGTTACTACACTGGAGATACCACCCTAGTGATTTCTACCAAATCATTGACATGAGCAAGTCCAGAAGTAGGCCTTGGCCGTGGCAAACGCTTAAGGCAGTTAAGTTGATTGCTTCTCGTTCCTAAGTTTGTTCTAAGAAAAAAACAAACACTCAACGGTCCTTTTCAGGGCCACTCACTTCTTTCGAAAAGAGATAATATTGATTTTGCCAAAATCAATTAAAACTCAAAAACCCTTGTTTAACCCTATGATATACGTGTTGAGAGTGCCTGAGTGTAGACCCTTATTATTTCTCAACAATCAAAACCAAGAGACACTTACGTTTCTTTCAGTCTGGTCTATTCTGGTATAAAATATTTACAATTCAATGTCACGACATAACACAACACTTTTAAAAAGTTCATAGACTTCTTCTGTCTTTTTTTTTCTTCTTTCACTCTCTCTGTTTTCTGATTTTCTTCACTTTTACAGTTTTCGCCTCCTCTTCTTCCTCACTTTTTTCTCGTCTTCTTTTCTGTCTTCTCTTTCTGAACGTGTTGGGGTTCTTCCTTTGCCGAGGGTACCTCTTCTTCTTCTTCGTCCTCCTGCTCCTGTTGTTTCTTAGGGCAGTCTAAAGACCAATGTCCTTTCCCTTGACGATGATAACAGGTATCTTCACTTTTGTCTCTTCTGACACTGGTCTTGCTTTTTTGACGCTCTGGACATTCTGTAGCCCAATGCCCTGTCTTCTGACAGATATAGCAAGTATCTTGACTTTTATCTCGAAAGGAGGGAGAGTAGTCCATCGGTTTGTCTGAAGAAAACTTTCTTATGACACCTCGCAAAGCTCTAATCGGAAGTTCGATTTGTGTGGCTTCTTCCATCGTGCTGGTCAGCTTGAGAATGAAATACTGAGAGGGAAGGCACCAGCCCTTTATATATGCACTAAGCCTGACATGGATATATAGTGGTCTACGGCGTTTCAAATGTAGTCATTTGACTTTTTGCAGTCAAGATGAAACGATCGCATCATTTCGTAAAGAAAGGAGAAGAAAGTAAGAGGCAGAAACGTGATTTATCGCCTCACACAGTA
>JAECUM010013541.1:0-44589 GCA_016617855.1 Megalonaias nervosa
TTGTCGGAGAAGATAGCCTTCTGGTCCAGAAACCTCTTTTGGCTTGAAAACCTCATCTTTTCAGACTACTTTGCCTGCCTACCTCACAACTGCATGGTTTCTCCTTATTACATTTCCGTGACGTAGCGCCGGTACTTAAATATTTCACATGGTGTCACACAATCAGTCCACAAGATTAGATTTTAATAGGGACTATTCGACTCAAGTGACACTTATGCGGCTCTGACCTGAGCTCTCTAAAACTAACCAAGCCATCATAAAAAATAAATTTTGAGTGTGTTTCATATCGAAGAGATCTTATCATGCTTTGGCTTATTAATGAAGAGGATTGCAGTAAAATGGCAAACGTTTGTACACTAAAGTTAAAAATGTGTTGTTTTGTCGGACATTTTAAATTCTAAACCGTATTCTTGCCAATAAAAGTATTTTAACTGAAGATTGGCATGCTGATCTTGGATTATTTCATTGTAGAAAAAGGGACACATTCACTGTATTTTCGCACAATTTTGACAATTCACTTTCTTCAAACTCCTGGACGTACATTTTTATTTATATATACAACAAACATTATATAATAATTCAACATGATAATTTTAATTTAGTTTGTTAATATGGATGGGAACTATGTGCATGAGGTGAGATTACTACAGTAATTAGATTGAATTGATCATTATTTATAATCAAAATACATACTTATTGAATGTCTCCATTTGACTATATAATTTCTAACACTGTATATTTGTGCGTCCCCGTTCCGATGGTAACGACTGTGATACGGTATTTGTTGGAAATCAACCACAAATCAATTACAATTGACATGTAGATATCAAATGCGTAGTAAAATAGATTTTTATCGACCATACTTTGTTTAAAAAAAACGTCCCAGTTTTGATGGTAAAAATCATATGTCCCCGTTTTGTAGGTTTTACAAGAGTGTGTGTGTGAGTGTGTGTGTGTGTGTGTGTGCTATCAAATCTTTAATTCTATTACATTTCCTCATTGGACATGTGACATTGATAGCTAATCGTACAATTTGTACAAAATTAACGCACATTTGAATTATAAGAATAAAAGTTAAATGTAATGAAAATTCTTGAAATGTTCAATCCTGACACAGTGATGATACTAAAGGTAATTATCTTGGAACGAATTTCTAAGTGCTTTTCATAATTTTAGTGGCTTTAGGAGTAAAGGGAAGAAATTTCCATATATGTTTAGTGTTGAATTATACGATTGTGCTTGCCTCCTTTGACATAACATGATTTCCCTTTCTCAAAGATGAGACGCGCTACTAGAGAGCAACTTTTCACACCAGCCTTGAAAATTGCATAAGACGCTGTTCTGGAGAGTTCGGGATCTGATACATTCTCTCTCACAAAGGCGCTTTTGAAAAGAGTTGCTAATAGAACCAGAGCGAAGCTACGTCCAGAGGAGCCAAGAACGTTGGACTTTGAAGTTCGTGGTTTATATAGAACTCAAACAAATCTACAGTTAGATATAAATTTACAATAAAATTTAAATTAATTTATTTTTATTATTTCATAATGTTTGCTCATTAATGTTACTGTCTGCTATCTGTTATCAAACTTTTTATACAAAATAATGTCTTATATCTAGTTTGTAATTAAACTTTGTCTCTTTTTGTATATGTAACTTGTGGTAATCATTGTGATATGGGCACTAAAATGCCTCTACCAAAGCTATACTTTGAACTATATTGTGCAGTATGAGAGGACGAAGTTATCAATATTTTATTACATGAATGACATTGATAACGATGATCTATTTGTTTTGATTTTTACAGCTGAATGAGGACTTCATCAACGCTCCTAACTTCTTGGTAGCAGACGTCAGAGTGGATGGGGAGCGACACTTCCTGCTGGCAACTGAATATCAGTTAGGACTTTTGCGAGAAGCAAAACGGTGGTACATGGATGGAACGTTTAAAGTAAATCATCACGTTGTATTCTTTAGTATTTGATGTACTAGTACCAGTTATTGCTTAACTCCAGATTTTGTCGATTTTCAATTTATAATTGCACCCAGTAACAGCCTTCAGGCCTATTTGTTTAATAAGTATGGTTATAACTTCCAGGTCCTTGGTGAGCCTTTCAGACAACAGGGGCAGCTCATGTCCATCCATCGAAAGGAATGGCGCACAGAAGCAGCTGCCGCTTGTATTTTGTCTAATGAGCCTGAAGACGAAGTCAGACTACCTGGCTGTAAGCTATTATGTTCAAGTTTTCTTTCTCTCTACCTGTTACAAAATTCATTGACATTTCCAACATGTTTATTGGATAAATATGTGATAGAATAAACAGTAACAAAATAAACAACCTCTATGATAAGACTATGTCGTGATCTCTCGAATATGAGCCATATGTCTGTTAAATGTTCTACACAGTATTTCCAGCATCTGTATTTCGTTCAAAGAATTAAATGATGCGTCATTGTTGAATGTAAGGTAAATGACGTTATGTAAGCGCTGTAGAATTGATTCTGGTCAACTCAATACGAACATTGCTCATATGTCGAATCTTTGATTACAGGTGTTTCGTTCTCTGCAGTCAAGGTTGGGACATGTATCGTTAAAAGGATTCGTACTGGACTTCGAAAAAGGTAAGCTGTTTATTAATAACATTAATGTAAATTGAAAACTGAACACTACTCAACAACGCTAACAGTGCACGTCTGCAAAAATTAATCACATCACGCAATATCATTATGACAATTGTAATATCTTTCACATAGAATGGCTTCATACATAAACAATATAATTAAGGGATTGTTCTTTGCATATTTTCAGCTGCATGGCTCGCCATCAGAGAAGCCTTTCTCGGCGTAGAACTTAAGGGCTGTGCCTTCCACTGGTCCCAGGCCGTGTGGCGACACGTTCAGTCTATTGGATTGGCTGAAACGTACATGCGACGAGAGGGCCTTCACTCCTTCGTGCGTCAACTGTTGGCTCTTCAGTTCCTGTCCAGCGCTCACATACGACAAGCAGTACAGATAATACAAATGAAGGCTACAACCGATGCTACATGGAACCTTATCGGGTACCTTCGCAGGCAGTGACTGGACAACCCAGTGTTTCCAGCTGAGGCCTGCTCAGTATACCGCCAGAAAGTGCGAAAGAACAACGACGTTGATGGTAAGGAAAGGAAACATTAAGCATATCAGTATAAAGACATTAGTATTTTAACATGCATGACATAATTCTCAGTATCATATTAATATTTATACATGTTGATATATATAAAAATATTAAGTTTAAAATTAAATTGTTTGTTCTCTGTTATACATTTTCAGGCTGGCACCATCGTCTAAATTCAAGGGCAGGACACATGGGACTGGGCTTCAACCGGTTAGTGCCACTGCTGCGGAGGGAGGCCGATCTGGTGCACTTAGTCGTTCAGTGTAACGACCTAGGACGTGAGAGACGAAGCTACAGATTAGGAAAATCATTAAATACACTTTGGGACCAGTATATGCATCACGAGATCAAAACTTCAAAGTTTTTGAGCTCCGTCGGCGAGCTGTATGGTCTCAGAGTGTAAATATAAACACTGTAGCAACAACAGTACTTTATGCCTCTGTTATTCTAGGATTGCATCCTGTATCGTAATATTAACGTCGGCAGCCACTGTGTTCAGTTTTGTTGTGTTGTAAGGATTTTTGTTGAAAAGTAAATATCTATGCATGTTTTTATAGTTCGATGATTACTTGTTGCTGTTATTGTAGGATTATTTACTATATTTTGCTGTTAAATTTATTTGACGTCCTTTATGTGCAATATTGTTTTAGTATTTGATATTAGATTTTAATATTCATGTATTAGCAATAGTACGTGTTTTTAATAACATATTTATAAATTTGAAATGGCATTAGCGTTTGTTTGTATTTGTTGCTTATACTAGTTAGACATGGTATCTTTTCTTTTTCTCTTTCTATCCCACCATAAAAAATTTTGTTAATATTTTTTTTTTTATAAACAACCTCTTCATTCTTTCCCAATTTTGACTCGACTTTCATTGCAACACAACGCAATAACGGTGCCTACGAGGCACAGAATATAGCAAATGTCTATTTAAAGCGTAAATTATAATCGACACAAATAAACTACGCATACACATGTATTAACGATATTGAATGTATGTGAAACAGGAAGAGTCAATAGTCTTCGCAAATGAAAATATTCATCCATCATTAATGAAATCGTCAGTACATAATTAAAGCACTATTATTACAAATTTGGCATGCACAAACCACACATGGGTGGCACTTAACTCATATTCAGTCTTGATATGTTATAACGAAGATATTATTGATTCACTTTACTTGTAATGTTTTCTTACACAATTATTATTTGCCTTCTTAAATTGTTCATTTTACATAGAATATGTAGTAGCGTGTAGCAATTATTTGCATGATCACTGACGTACGACTCTGACATACTGCACAATGATTCTCTACTGCACATTATTTATAGACATTTCACAGTAAGACAAGGATCTGATATTTACGTATTAGTTACTTTTAGTAGACATGATACTAGTAATTGGTAATTGATACATAAATGGGCCGTTTTGGGTCGGTCCTTTTCGGACCGGGCCTTTCAAGCACTAGTCCGTTTTGGTCGTGGGCCTTTTTGGTACCGGTCCGTTTTGACCCTGATCCATACTGAGTATAGCGGAGGGCAACTCAGGGAGCATACTAAGCAGGGAACCAGACTATTGGTTTGCCTAAATTGGCCCCTAGCAAATTTCTTAACTTAAAGGTCTACTAGAGTGTAATACACACTGTATATATCAGAATGTTCATTTTCGCTAAATAACTCAGAAATGTGCATTAAAAATGCATATTTGAACTCACAGAGATGAAAATGAAGATAATGTGTGCATTTATCGATGTTTTAAGGAAAACGCTCAGGATATATTTGTATACTTCCGGTGATAAAATGATTTCCGGAAGTGACGTAGTCAGGAAGTCCCACATTTTTAGCGTATGTGGTGATGTTGGCTGAATCTAGCGATGATTCAAGCGAATTTACGGCAAATTCGTCATGCTCATTTTCGTCGTGTGAGGAAGGTGAACTCCTAGAAGATGGCGAATGTTATGAATCTTAAAAAGATTCTGCTCGCCGAAGTCAGACAGTACCAATTTAAGCTCGAACGACACGAGAACGTGGACGAGGGTCCTAAAGTGAACATACGGCATAATGAGGCTGAGCAGCGCTTGGGCTATTCATTCTGATAATTACTATTTTCATTATTGCAATTATTATTATTATTCTTTGGTTAATGTTATTTCAATTTGATAATGACAAGAGAAGGGCACGAAATTGGGCAAAACTTGGATGTCTTCAGAGCAGATTTTCATGTGGGCGTGGTTCATCAGTAACTAGTGGTGTTAAAAGTTAAACACTTAAGACTCAGACTATGACAGGTGTAGAAATAAATACTTTATTAACTTTATGACAAGTTTGTTCTTTTAAACCGTGATGAAATGCAGGCCCCGAATGTACTTTGGGTATGATTGTTTACAACCCTCCACAGATAGTAGAATTGAAGAATTTTATTAAAAGCAAAAGTACTCATAGACCTGGTGTATCAAGATGTTTAGCAAGCATATATTTTCTCTGTGTGTCTAGGTGTATAATACTGGTGGCAGAGGAAGTATACAGATTCATGGGAAACAAAATCTTGAGAATAATATATTGCTGATTAAATGTTCATTATTGTGGTACAAAAGTCTAACCATGCATCACATATACATATATTTCATACTTTAACATGCAAGAACTTCTCGTACATTTTACCCACCAGTTTGCTATCTAACACAATAATGAATGATGGAGTGTATTTACCATGTACATTGGTGTACCTGTGGAAATTGCAGCAGTTAAAGAAATAGTTGCGAAGTGTAGATGCTGTAAAGAGATTATGATTTTGAATAAGACTGAGGAGGTCAAGGTGGATTGTATCATTGATAATCCAAGATATCATACAGTTTGCTTGGATGAATATGTCCTGGAAGCAGCATACTGTGCCTACATTCAGCAATATGGAAATTGCAAGGAAATCCTGTCTGAGTACATGAACACATGTAGGCAAAATATTCTTACAGTAGTTATGGTGCCACTATCAGGGTCAATTTTTGGGACAAGTGATTGCTTTATACACATGTGAAAATTATGCTTAAAATTCCTTTTCATAAAATCCCTCCTTTATTGACAAAATGTATCAGTACTATCACTTTACTTAAGTGTGGAATATTTACTAAACCTTTCATTTTAATAATAGATCCTGCTAAAATCATTCGTCCATTATCTTGGAAATTCTCATGAAAACTTCTTTAATCCTCTATAATTTCATTTCTTGAACAGATTCTATACTATGACATTAAAAACATACTGCTGTCTGTTCATGTTCACTTTTGATTCATTTACTTTCCTAACACTGGTTGTAGTAAAATCTAATTTTATGCTAAAGGCATTGACTCTGAAAACATTAAATAGTAACAGAAAACTGGGATACATGAAATAACATAACTTTATTCAAGTTTAAAAATTTGGTGTATATTCTATTTTCAGTCATAATAGATACATGGCTGCAAAGAGGTGGCAATAACCGTCTATCAACTGACTCCAGCTTCCTGACCACTTCCTCCAGCACTGCCATCAATTCTTCAACATAGTCTGAAAAAAAATTGTTACCCCAGTAATTCAAGAAACTGAAAAATGTCATCCACTGCCTATATTCATACTGACAATTTACCAAAGAGAATTAATGGAATTGGAAACAAGACTTAAATAGTATTCATTTTAACATACATATAAATCATAGTTTAATGAATGAATAAATAATAATAATAATAATGATACTTTTTGCTGCAATATATGATTTTGAATATGTGCTACAAAAAAAACTCTGTGTTAGCTTTGTTTTGATTAAATTCTTTCAAGTTTGAGTTGTTTTGCTTTAGTTTCTCCCTTCTGTGTGTGTATGTACAGCGCCGGGGAGGAGGTGTTACGTGTAGGCTTGTACATATGTAACAACAGAAAAGAGTGAAGCCAACAAGCTTTGTAAATTTAAGAAAATAATTTATTTCCATAGAAAACAAGGTCAAAATATGAAATAGGACTTACGGTTTGGGAATCTAATCCAAAAATTAATCCTAGAATTCAAAATATAAGTCCTATCACTAAAAAGTTCTAATTGAATCCAAGTTCGAATCTCAGTCAAGTTCCAATATGAAAGGTGAGAACGTTCTCTATAACCAATTTGTGCTGATGTGTCAACAGTTCCTTGTTGAGTCACCAAGAATACAATTCCGGCTTTAGAATTCCGAATAATTTAGTACATGTCTTTATCCAAGAATTTCAATGAAGAAGAATATTTTCCAGGGTGAATAAATTATTTTAAATAAAAAAACTAAATTCAAATGGCAACAACAGGAATACCTTTCGGCCTGAAGGTATAATTTACGACTGACCCACAAACACTGAGACTGAGAATTAAACCCAACTAAAACATCATTTCAGACCCGCGTGATGGGTCATGTGATCACTCACTGCAAGTCAATTAGCGTGTAGGCTAGAATAGCCCTAAGAATCTGATTCCCACACTGGAAATTAATTTAAAAATAAAACTGTTTACTACAGAGCTAACACGTGTGTTGAACATGACCTTGGTAATAACCAATCATTTTCACTTAGTCCTTACAAATTGGAACCAAAGTCAAGAACTAGGTCAGCTAAAAATACAATGTAGCAATCATTTTGCGTTCTAATCAGACTAAAAGAACTGAACTGAATTTTTCTAGAAAAATGTCAAATCCAGTGAATAAAGTTATTACAATAACATGTAATGAAATAAAAATAAAAGAGAATTTAAAACTAACACAAGTAATTTAATTACATATACATAACACTTCCCCCATAAAGAAAAAGAAAGATTTATATAATAAAGCTTTCTTTTTACCATATGTTAATTATACATGAAGTAAAAAAAAATTACATAAGAAGAACTCTTATGAATTATACAAAGTGTACATGAAATAATATTCCTATACACGGGAAAGTGCATCTGCAATTAAATTGTCTTCTCCCTTGATGTGCCTGATGTCAAGATTATACTCTTGTAACAACAAACTCCACCTTAATAATCTTTGATTTTTATTTTTCATCTTGTGGATGAAAGTAAGGGGGTTGTGATCACTAAACATAACAACTGGAGAAGGAGCTAACTAATGCAGCCAAAAATTCCTTCTCGATTGTGGAGTAATTTCTTTGGTGCTTATTTAATTTTAATTTAAAAGCACACTGGATGACCAACACCATTTCTATCTTCTTTAATCAATACTGCTCCAAGCCCAACATCACTCGCATCAACAGACAGTTTAAAAGATTGACTGAAATTTGGAGCTGTAAGAACTGGTGCATTTTAAGTATGGCTTTTAACCTATCAAAAGCCTCCTGACATTTCTCGGTCCAAAGAAACTTGTTTTTCTTGCTGAACAAGTTTGTCAGGGGTTCAGCAATATTAGAAAAATTGGAACAAAATTTCCGATAGTATCCAACCATACCCAAAAATCGCATCAGTTGCTTTTTACTGACGGGCACAGGGAATTCAGACATAGCCTTGACCTTAGCATCAATAGGTTTAACTTGTCCATGCCCCACAATGTGTCCCAGAAATGTTACACAAGCATGGCAAAACTCAATTTTAGATAAATTGATTGTCAAACTTGCATCAGTGAGTCTGTCAAAGAATTTCCGAATTGTTGCTAGATGTTCTTTCCAGGTGTCGTTGTAAATGATGACATCATCGTTGTAAGCATCACAATTATCTAGACCAGAGGTAATCATATTCATCAAACGTTGAAAGGTACTTGGGGAACCCTTCATTAAGAATGGCATTACTTTATATTGACAGAGTCCATCTGGAGTCACAAATGCCGAAATTTCCTTTGCCCTTTCCGTTAGTGGAATTTGTCAAAATCCTTTCAGAAGGTCAAATTTGGTGACGTACTTGGCATTTCCAATTTTATCAATACAGTCATCGATTCTTGGTAATGGAAATGAATCTGTTTTTGTCACACTGTTCACCTTCCTATAATCAGTGCCCATATGGAAAGTTTAATCTGGTTTCGGAACAAGCATACATGGTGAACTCCAATCACTTTTACTGGGCTCTATGAAATCATTCTCCAGTAAATACTGAATTTCCTTTTTCAAGTATTCCTGTTTGAGAGGGTTCATCCTGTATGGGTGTGGTTCAGAATTCACAATTTCAGCGTCATGAAAAATTTTGTTTGTCCTCGTTGGAACATCTGGAAAAAAATGCTCATATTCAAATAATAGCTGTTTAAGTTCATTCTTTTCCTGTTGTTGCAGATGTAAAAGTTTCTGGTCTGGATCTTTCATAATTTCCGAATTCCAAAGATTTATCACTCCAAAATTAATAGTGTCCAATTGGATTTCTTCACTTACATCCTCAGTTGGTGGGACATGTACAACTAAATTAATCGCATGATTTACTTGGCTATCTCTTTCAATATACTAGTACTCCATTAATTTATTTAGATCAGAGTACTATTATTATAATTTAACTCATTCATTTTCTTCTTAGCTTTGTAAGGGCCATAAAATCTAATTTGAAGAAAAGTTTGAAGAATGAGCAAGAGAGAATGAACTTTATTAGAAGACTCAAAACTTTTCTAAATTAAAGTTCTGTGAAACCATAATTTCACTTTTGACTTGAATTGCTCAGTGCCAAATTCAAGCATGACTAGCTGGAAAATTCCAGACATAAAATTTGACCCTTGACCAGATTGAAGATTTGGGAAGGCCAAATTGAGTAATAAACTTTATCAAAGCTTTTACTATTATATTCCTCAAAGGAATTGCCTCTGGGAATCTTGTTGATGCACACATAATGGTCAAGAAATATTGGTTGCCCGACTTGGTCTTAGGTAAGGGACCAACACAATCTACCATAATTCTGCTAAATGGTTCGTCAAATGCAGGAATAGGTTGCAGATGAGCCTTAGGTATCTTCTGATTGGGTTTTCCTACCATTTGAAAAGTATGACAAGATCTACAGTATTTACAAACATCACTTTTGATTTTTGGCCAATAAAAGTAAGTCAAGATCTTGTGATAAGTCTTATTAATCCCTAAATAACCAGCCAGAGGAGTTTCATGGGCCAAACTAAGTATTTCCTTTCTGTAAGATTTTGGAACTAAAATTTGATAGTTCACTGACCACTCGTCACCAGCAGGTACCTCGGGAGGTCTCCATTTTCTCATAAGAATTCCATTTTGAATGAAATAACATACAGGTATTTCAGTGGCTTCAGTTTCACTAATGACCCTCTGAAACAAGCAGGAGATATCAGGATCTTTTTCCTGTTCCATGACAAGTGATTGTCGTTTGTCACCCTGATTACATAAAAGAGAATGAGTATTTAAAAGAGGATCACTGTGATCAATACCTTTTAACTGATCCAAACAAGGAGTGAAAGTGACCTCATCAAAAGCCTGACCAATATATGTGTCAGCTAAAGGAATATTTTCCTTATCGAAATCATTCTCATGAGCTTTCTTTGACATAGCTCTAGTAACTGCACAAGCTGGGTATAAATCAGGGAATTCTTTTTCAATGGATCAACTTTCTGATCCAAAGAAGGCTTGTCAGGTACAAGTGGATTAACCACAACCTTGTCCAGCTAGGTCGATGCCTAGTAACAAATGAATTCCCTCAATGGGTAAAGAAGACACGATACTGACTGTCACAGGTCCTGAAACTAAGTCTGATGACAAATTTACAGAATGGAGAGGAACATTAACAGAGCCGCACTCTACTCCCTGAATGAGAACACTCTCATTAGAACAGGACTTCTCAGAAAAGGCAAAATACCTGTTAATTAAAGACTCTGAGAAGCTCCTGTATCCCTTAAAATTTTAATATGGATAGGATTGGCCAAATCACCCAAGAGTGGTATAGAACCCTTTGACATGAATGGTTCATAATTCTCCATAATAAAATCAGACTGGGGTTTATGAGACCCAACAAATGTATTGCTTTCAATACATGACTGTGATTCTGACCTCTTAGAAATAAGAGCATTTGGGATAGGTCTATCTTGATTCTGATGCTTATATTTCAATTTGAAGCAATCAGAAATGACGTATCCTTTTTTCTTGCAATAGGTATATGTAGGAAGAGATAAGTATTTTGAATCGAGCTTATCTGAAGCTTGATTTTTAAAAGTTGTGCCAGATTGAGTTTTAGAAGGAGTTGTATTAGGCTGAAATACCTTTTTACCAGTAGACTGCTGAGTGCAAGACTTGCCTACAACAGAAACTTTATGAGTCGCTGAAAATTTGAAATGGCCATTTCAAATTTTCAGCGACTTTTTCAAAATGAGGAAAATATTTGTCTACTTCTTTTTCTCTAAAAGGGGGCACTAAACTAACATTTCTTGTAATATCAAAACTTGAATTTGTATGTGTAGTGGGTTCGTGCTTTTCACTTGCCAGCTCCATTTCTTACATTTTAATTTGAAATTCTTTTTCATCCTTCTCTTTTTGCATTTGTACTTTCTGTAACTCCAACTGCATTTGTTTTTCTTTCTCTCTCTCCTCTTTCTCAAATTCCAACTGCAATTGTTTCTCTTTCTGTAAATGCATTTGTTCTTTCTGTAATTGCATTTGTTCTTTTTCTTTTTCCAATTGCAGCTGCATTTGTTTCTCTCTCTCCTCTTTTTCCAATAACATTTGTTCTTTTTCTTTCTGAAGTTCAAGCTTCCTTAACTCTAATTCCATCTTGTATTTTAATTTCAATTCCTTTACTTTTATATTAGAGTCTGATGCAGACTTACTGATCGAACCCAAAACACTTTTATCAAAAACATTCTTGTCTACCAAATCCTGGATCAAAATGTTTTTATGTTCTTACCTCGTTAAGGAAGATTTTGTCTCAGAAAGATTATATTTTTTGGCAAGTTCAAGCAACTCATCTTTTTTCAAACTATCCAACCGCTCCTGAGTAGGACTAGAAAGAAAAATCTCCACTTTTGATGACATTGTGAAAAAAAGCTGTTGATTCCACTAAAAATTTCAAATAAAATATGAAATTGTACATGGGATTTAAAAAACTTCTGAAAACTAGGGGAATTTAAATTTCAAAAACAATTTTTTTGAAATATTTTAGCCAAAATTCATATATCCCGGACGAGACCCCAACTTTCGTTTTTTTATGTGTAGGCTCGTACAAAAGTAAGAAAAGTAAGAGTGAAGTCAATAAGCTTTGTAAATTTAACAAAATAATTAATTTCCCTAGAAAACAAAGTAAAAATATGAAATAGGACTTACGGTTTGGGAATCTAATCCAAAAATTAATCTTAGAATTCAAAAATATAAGTCCTATCACTAAAAAGTTCCAATTGAATCCAAGTTCAAATCTCGATGAAGTTCCAATATGGAAGGTGAGAACGTCCTCTATAACCAGTTTGTGCTGATGTGTCAACAGTTCCTTGTTGAGTCACCAAAAATATTATTCCAGTTTTAGAATTCCGAATAATTTAGTACATGTCATTATCCAAGAATTTCGATGAAGAAGAATATCTTCCAGGGTGAATAAATTATTTTAAATAAAAAGCTCAATTCAAATGGCAACAACAGGAATACCTTTCGGCCTGAAGGTATAATTTACGACTGACCCATAAACACTGAGCTTGAGAATTAAACCAAACTAAAACGTCATTTCAGACCCACATGATGGGTCACATGATCACTCACTGCAAGTCAGTTAGCACGTAGGCTAGAATAGCCCTATCTAAGAATCTGATTCCCACACTGGAAATGAATTTAAAAATAAAACTGTTTACTACAGAGCTAACACGTGTGTTGAACATGACCTTGGTAATAACCAATCATTTTCACTTAGTTTTTACAAAATCGGAACCAAGGTCAAGAACTAGGTCAGCTAGAAATACAATGTAGCAATCATTTTGCGTTCTAATCAGACTAAAAGAACTGAACTGAATTTTTCTAGAAAAATGTCAAATCCAGTGAATAAAGTTATTAAATAATATGTAATAAAATAAAATAAAATAACAGAGAATTTAAAACTAATACACAAGTAATTTAATTACACATACGTAACAGAGGGGCCAGAAATATTAATGCAGGGGGTGGTGGGGTGGGTGGGTGACTGTATTCCTGGTGATATGTTCACTGTCCAACTTTAATATAATTTTAAACATAGAACTGTTATATTACTGTATGTGCTTGTATACAAGTTTTATCAAATGGTATCATTCAGTATAGTAAAAATTGCAATATCTACATACCCTTGGCTACTTGTCACACATCAAAATAGTGCGTGGCTCTCATATTCTCTCTGATCCATTTCGTTATCAGAACATGCCTGTGTGTAATAATAGTGTCCACCTCCACACTGTGGTTCTGCAGTTTTTGATGGCTCTAGAAAGTGCCTCTTTCTCCATGTGGTAACTACTCTTCATTTCATTGTTCTGAAGAAAAGAGAAAAAAAATGTGTTGAGCAAAATTAACAATACTTCTATTTCTTGAAATGTGACATCATCTGTACATAGCTTAAATGTGTTTACCAACATTTTAAAAATGGACTCATGCATAAGCAACATTGAAAAAGTAAGCTCATTTTCTTGCATGAGTGTCATGTATGAATGCTGACAAGTACAAGAAAGTTTGCAATGCCTTTGCTCCTTCTCTTTACTTGCTGGACATTTACTTCACAACCTGTGTAGTAGGTGAAATTTTAGATGTGTATACTGATCATCGTGGTTTTCACACAGATGAGGATTTCTTGTGAATATGTGTATCAATTAAAGTGTATCATTGCTAAATAATAACAAGTTCACAAGGGCTTGGTCTACTGAGTCAAACGCTTACATAATCTTACTGAGCTTAGTTAATACAATGTTTTATGTGTCGTTTGCTTGTTTGTTTTTTCTTAACTATCCTATCCGTCTGACATTGAACAGAAATACTGCATGATGGTGTATCTAGTCCCTGTAATAAGAGTATGCAAAATGTGTTTCATGCCTTTGCAGTAGATAGGGTAGTCACACATGAAGTCTTTTTGCATGTCTGAACAATAGTTGACAAATGCACCAAACCTTTTTGCTTACTTTCACAACTACGGGTTGATCATAAACTTTGACATATTACCAATACATTGTAGTTTATCCACGATAAAAAAATTAGATAACTTAATTATTGACTCACATGATGATACAATTTGTAAGGCCTTAGGAATCCATATCAACTATGAAGCTATACAAACCATGTAAACGGGGAATGAATGGCAAGTTCACTGTAACATCAAAATGCACCACAGGATATGTCACACCATCTACTGTCTTCGGTTCTCTCTAGTGCATTATCTTCTGGGTGCAGGTTCTCAAAATTCTCATTCAGAACCTATATATATATATATATATATATATATATATATATATATATATATATATATATATATGTATGTATATAGCAGCTTTAGAAGGTAAAATCTTTACACCGACAGCATTAAAGTATTTACAAAAAAATCCTTTTAACTATGGTTCTGTACATATTGTGAATAATAATACTATACTCTCCACATTGAATGGACATTAGTATTCACACTCACAAGCAATGGGTTGTGAGTTTGACTCTGATCTACACCGTCATCCATTGACCGTTGTGTATATCCTGGAAAACAAGGTAACTTACTCCCAATGCCTCAACACGAAGGGGTAATTAGCCTTTACAATTAAACAAAATTGATTCATCAAGTATTCACAACATTTTGGCTTTAGCAGAAAACTTGTTTTTACATTATTATTATTGTTGAACAGGCATGAAATAAGCATGGGCATGCAAATGAATCTTTCTGGGGGGGGGGAATAATAATGGCGGAGTGGGCAAAACTAAAATCCAAAGGTCACACACACACACACACACACACACACACACACACACTCGTCATGGTAAAGCAGGATTCATTTTTGGAGGTAGGGGTGGGGCTATTATGGTTTGCAAACACCCTCCCACTAAAATCGCCCTCTCCCAATGATCGTTCTTTTGCTAGGTATATTTGTGGGGAGGGGTAGGGGCTGACAACCAATAATATAGCAAGATAAAGATGTATAAAAATATTTTACCCTCGCTAGCTCTCGCTTCTGTACAAGCTTCTCTCGGTCTACATGTTGTTAGCCCTGCCATAACCCTTAGTTCTTGTTGATCTGGTTATTCACGGACTCGGTTATCTGGCGAGAAAACACGCTTGGTACTGCATTTGGCAGGAGTCGTCTGATGGTTGTAATACCAAGTGACTCTTTAATGTTATAGATGGTATCGAAATCATCGTCTTTCAAATGGTCACTGCAGACTATCTCGCCTGTCACTGGTCGGATAACGCACGGTACCAACTACTGAATGCAACTAACAACGAAAGTAGCAATGCCCAGCACGAAATTGGCTAGGAGCGTTTTTCCTTGTGCGATAAAAAATCGATGTTTCGTGGTCATTATTTTCATTAATGATGAGGTATTTGACATAATTACCTTTAAAAATCACATCTAGAAAATTAAATTTGTCACATAAACGAAAGCTGTGTAAGCACACTAGTAGACCTTTAAGGCTGTGGTGTGACTTTTTCAGCAATTATTGTTTACTAATTAAAGATATGGATATATTTGTGAACTAGGCGTTTCGGGCTTGTATTGTTCTTGAAACTGATGTCAGGCATGTACACCTTCTATAGTTACTCTGCAGTATGTTGATAGTGAAATACCAATAGTCGGCTAGGAAGAAGAGCTAGCCTCCCATAACAGTAAACACGTGGGTTTGGGTCAAGTAGAATATCTCAAAAACGGCTTGGATGACAACTATTTTCAATTGCATCAGCCTGTTTAGTACACACTGTTTTGCAGAACTGTCATCTAGGAAAAGGGCTTGTGTTTGCACTGTGAGCATCACATGGTGTCAAAAATGACCTTCGGACATGAAAATTGCAAGTATAAATTTGGGATTGGGGTGCATAAATTGCTATGAACTGCCATTGACTTCTCTGGTCAAGTGGATAATATTCTTATGCTTTGTTTTAATATAGGTATCCAAAATATGGACCTTTTTGACCTCACTTGTGTAATTTTTTAACTAGACGCTGATTGCGGCATTAAATGTTTACATAAAAACTGGCCCCTTGCCCTCCCCCCAGCAGTACTGTACAGTAATGGAGTCGAAAGACAAGTAAGGTCTCACGGGATAGTTTCGTACTTTGACACCTATCTAATTTTTAAGGTTTTATGATAAACCTAGCATTTATAAATTCACACAGAAGCTAAATTTGTAATGTGGTTTAGATTTACTTTGAGTTAGGCTTAAAAACAGGTTGGCTTGTTTGGTGACTGCCTGTCACAGTCACAGGTGCTCGACGCACTCTGCATGATATTTTCCTTCAGATTATTGTTTTTTTCTCAACATCAGACTCACGTCGAGCATCTGTGGTCACAGTTAGACTCGTATTGGAGATCAAATGCGTAACTTGGGCTGCAAATGAACAGCCAACTTGGCATTACGTATTTACATATGTCTGCTACAAACGTAAATATCTAAAAATAGAGATGGTTGAGGGGTGATGAAAAGTATGCTTATTTGTTATAGTACTAGTGAACTTTATTCATGTTTACGGCACATACTGATTCTTTTAGCTGCCTTGTCACAGGAAAATATTCAAAATGGCTCTTTTGCTATCAAAAATGAATGTAAAAAAGAGGGGTTGGTGGCAGTGCTGGTTCAGTATAAAAGCCACCAGTTGTATAAGGAAATAACCTGATTGCCGCAGTCAAAATCTCACATGTATGCTTTCTACAAAAATCATTAGTTTGTTTTTATTTGTATCTTCAGTGTAAAATTATTCTCATTTTTCTGCAATAGGTCATTGTGAGATGAAAATTCACCAGATAAACTGTTCAATGAGACGGTAACGTGGTGAATTTTGAAGACTTATTGAAACTTAATGTTGAATAAATTGTGCATTGAAGTTAGCTTAATCAAGCCGCAAAGATCTTGAGAAAGTTCACTGATATTTCTCTTATTTCATCTCGGAAACATAAAAGGGTCTACGTTTAAGCTTCAGTGGAATTGACCGAGTCATCGTAACGGTATAGCGACAGAGAGTACATGGAACTACCGACCGTATCGGTTGGAAGAGGACTTTGTGTCAAATAATTGATCTTCAAAGGAAAGCTAATTGCAGCATATTTTAGGCTGGTGAAATCTGATGAAAGACATGATTATTTGGGGAGAATTTTAGGAACAGTTATATCCGATTGGTCAGTAAAAATTAAGGCGTACACTTTGGGAGACTGAGAATTTAAGGGTGCCAACTTGCTTAGAATTCTTTAGTCCGATTTTGCCTTGTGAGAAGACAAAAGGTCCGACTCCTTGGGAAACTTGAGAATAGTGTTTTCCCTCGTAGAAAGGCCAGATAGCTGTCTTAAAAGGGAAAAGACAGGCTATAGTGTTAGGACGCACGGTTTGTGTGGAAAGAAACAGCATTAAGGTACGCAATTTTAGTTTCCATATAATATTCTACTTCATTTGTTTGGTTTATGCAAATGTGTTGATATGCTTATGATTCACGCATGTATCGTGTATTCATTTCGTAGGACTCTGTTGATATGTTAGAGTGTTATGCAATTTAATTCTTTAATTTTACAGTTTAGTTCGTGAATAGAATTGACGGATTGCATGTAATCAAATGTTCAAATATGCAGTATTTCATAGGGATTTATGATGTAACCCAAAGAATGTTCAAATATGCAGTATTTAATATTTTTTATGATTACATAAATTGATTTCCTGTGTAGGATGATACTGTTATTGTGAGTTAATGACAATTGTATATTTATATATGATTTTTTAATGCTTAAATGATCTTGCAGGTTATTGGTTACTGTAGCTAGATTTAGCCAATATTTTGCCATAAGTAATTGAACATTTATCTTATTGGACAGAATTGACTAGTCATATGTAAATAAGACGTGTAGTAATGTATGCTGGTATATACGGCCGCATTTGTCTATAGAGAGCACGTGGTAATTTCTAAATAATTGCCGTGCGGCGAGGGCAAGGAACTGCCGAGCTAAGGTCATTTGTATTAAATATAACGTTGTACCTGACCGAAATACAGAAATCTGTAAGGACAGTTATTTGTTAAGATCATATTATGTCAGAATTTAGGCAGAGTGAATCGATAATCTGAATACGAACAAAGAGAGTTTCTATATATATAGATAAGTGATGAAACTTGTCTAGCTTGAGGCATACTCTGTATTTAAGGAATCAGTTGATACCCTACGAGAAGGAAGGAAAAGAAAAAGGAAAACCCGATGAGTCAGAGGGAAATCCGCATCTAAAAGAGGTCGGAAGAATCAGGGTAAGAAAGGGGACCAAAGCTTACACAGTAGACGTGGAAAAACAAGACAAGGGGAGACAGGCGCCAGGTGATGCTGTCAAGCATGGAAATTTTACTCTCTAATTCACTACTCGTAACATGATGTAAATTGAACACTGCGACTAAATTTTATCAATGTAAATCTGTTGGAATGAAAAGTGAAATTTTGGTTATGTATTGATTGATTAAATTTATTTTTAGTAAATCTGTTGGATTGAAAGTGAAATTTTGGTTATGTAATAATTGATTAAATTTATTTTTATTTATTGGTAAAGGGGGCTCATAGTTGTTTATTTCTTTCAATAGCCTTGCTCAATTATCTGTTAACGTTCCATCTATCCGTCCACACTGGGCAATAACACCGTGGGAGGTCATTCCCTAGATTACGACTGCCAAATCAATTAAGGAGGCTTTAATGTTTTAAAGCCCCCCGTTACAGAGACCTAATGTAAAAGAAATTGAGGTAATAGAACAAGAAATCAAGCATTTTGCACATACAGTATTGAATATGGATTATAATGAATAATAATAAAAACAGACATATTTGCACAGTGAGTTGTTGTTCATCCATTGACATGAATATGATCTGTGATGTTGCTGTTGCAGTACAATGATGGAATACTACTTGCATATAGAATACCATGGCAGCAAATATAAATTGATTGATTGCGTGTTGTTTATATATATATATATATATATATATATATATATATATGATTGATTCTTTTTATTTTTCTTAAGTTATAATTTAAAAGAGTTATTTTTTTTTCAGTAATGTGAGGAAATACAGTAATGCAAGATAAAGGTCTGAAATATGAAAGACATAGCATGTACCAAATTTCTCAAATCAAAAGTCATTACAATAAAAATATCAATATTTTTGTTTCTCCTAAAATGTAACAAAACTTCAAGGTTTTAGAATTACAGCAATAAATGTGCAGGTAAAAATATATTGTTTTAAAAAAAATTTATCAACCATGATAAAAAATAACAATTAAAAAATCATAAAATAAAATATTAGTTTTTGAACTCGTGCGATACCCATGATGTAATCATATTTGTCTCTAAATGAATACCAGTGATGACAGATGCATTCCTTCGTTAACTGAAGACCATTTCTTAATGTCTTTGATTGATTTATCATCACTTGTTGAATGGAACCAAGATTCACATAACTAAGACCAGATTTTAAAGTTTTTGGTTGGTATATCTTCACAAATAGAATAAAACCAAGACTGGAAAACCTGAATCAAAATGTACTAAAAGTCTGAGTTAATGGAGCTAGTTCTCACAAGATGAAAATTGCCCATAGTCCTAAATTGAAATGGGAAAACTATAATAAGTCTGATGTATTTTATACACGTTTAAACTGCTCATCCGATTTCTTTGATCTTTACTTTTCACATTTAATAATTTTAGAAAGGAAATAAGTACCATTGAAGGAAATATGTTTGTTTTTTGGTTTTAGTTTTGAATATTCTTCTTCATTTGTCATAACATTTTGTTTATTATAAAGGGCAAAAAGTGATAGTTTTTATAAGAAAATTAGAATTTTGTGTAGATAAATGGATGCTTGCATATTTAAATAAAAGGTCGTATTGGCACCTCAAAAAATTGCAGGGAAAATTAAACAATCATAATTATGATAATGCATATATAGAAACAAAATACTAAATAGGACCTTAGCAATATGTAAGCCTGCAAAAATATTAAATAAAATAAAACAAAGAAAGGAAAACATATCTCACACAGAAGACAGTCCGACAGATATTTTTTTTTTCTTTTTACAGTCACATGCTTGGTCCTACATATTAATTCGTTAATGACACCACCTACTCAACTAATTGGATTTTTTGTGCAATTAAGTTGGACAGGTGTGAATATGTGGCATCTGTTAAAAGCATACTATGTTAGTTTTCATTGGTTATGCAATTCAAGTTTGTCTTGTCGACTTTATAATGTTTTATGAAATACAATAATGATAGCTATACAATTATCAATGATATTTTAACCATTGGTCCTAAAATATATATATACAAGGTACTATTATTTAAAATGGAAACTTAGACAAATAAAAAATAAAGAAAAATCTCTTGAACGGAGACGTAAATAAAGGAATAAATATAAATAAAGTTCCAGTAATAAACAGAAATGTCGTTTTTATTTGCTACCATAGAATATTGTATATTGTACTGTATAGTGGCGTTCCATTACCGTACACCAGGGTCATCGTGTGTGTGTGTGTGTGTGTGTGTGTATGTGCGTGCGTGTGTGTGTGTGTGACTTCGTTTATCCGGAAGCCTCGGTATCCGGACATAGTTCATCGGGAACGGAATTCATAAAACGTTAACTTGCTCCGTTAATCCAGAAAACTGCATTCCAGAATGGGAAATCAAAATTGGTACAAAAGTGTAAAATTACTATCTAATTAATTAATCGGGATATAATCTGTCCGAAATTAAGAAATTTGGAAGAATTAAATATGATAATATGTTCCGATAACATAGATTCACCTATGCAAATTTGGAGGTGTGTCAATTTGTCAATATCTGATTGGTCATATTTTTATGGCTCATTAAAGTTATAAATTGATCACATGATCTGGTATGTGGAAAAATAAGGAATGTTATTGTATTGTAACTTGCGACTAATCGGCCGAATGGGGTGTTAATAATTAAATAAACATACTGGGATGATGGACATATTCTTGTAGTAATTCAATAACATCTATATAATCTCTATATTATTCGTGCATAAGGCATATTTTCCATTACTGAAATTCCAAGTCCATTACTTTATTTCATCACAGGAGTCTGACGTTTTATCAATAAAGCACGACGAAATTTCTGACAACATGAAATCACCTTATCGGTATTATCAATTAATTGATAATACCGATAAGGTGATTTCATGTTGTCAGAAATTTCGTCGTGCTTTACTGACAAAACGTCAGACTCCTGTGATAATACCGATAAGGTGATTTCATGTTGTCAGAAATTTTGTCGTGCTTTATTGACAAAACGTCAGACTCCTGTGATTTCATGTCCATTACAGTACATCAGTTTTTGAAATCAGCTCTTTAAAAAGGAATAAAACATCTCTGACTGGAGATAGATATAAATAACTGAATATAATTATGCTTAGTTCCATGATTATACATTGTGTTTATAGTTTGTTGCCATTGTACAGCGTACCTTACTGTATTACTTTATAATATCAATTTTTAATTTTTTGTTGTTTTTTTTTACATAAGATATCAATGGATTTTGGATAACAACAACAATAAATTGTACAACTATATATATATATATATATATATATATATATGTAATTTCTTGCTCCATTACTTTCCTTTTTTTTATATTATTGTATTTCATCTCCATTACTGTCCATTACTGTGTTTAGGTATATGGCCTACCGGCTGACATGTCTGCAACGACGTTGCAAATGTACTGGCTCCCTATCTCAAGATATATTAGAGACAGGACTGTAAACAGTCGTGAAACATTATAATTAAAGATCGTTCTGTTTCTAAAAATATCTCCGCGAGGATTTCTTACATGGTGGATAAATGTGTGTGTGCAAATTGCGTTCCGCAAACAGTTTGGAATTTTGCTACATATAGAACTTGCTGTACCCACAGGTGGCTGACGCGAGCTTAATGTTGAAAAAAAAAAGGAATAATTAGAAGGGGGAAAAAAATCATTCTGAGTAACAAAATTACCTTAGATTACCCCCATGCCCCGTTCTGACATATGGCCCTAATGATTTGGCCTATATCATCTATCATCATAGTATGATGATAGCTAGTTTCCTATGTTAGAACAGGTCATGGGGTAATCTGAAATAAAATTTTGTCACTAGGTATGATTTTTTTTCTAAAGGGTATTGCTGTGTTTTTTTAAGCATTAACAGCCACATCTGCTATAGCCAAGATAAAAATTGCAAGAAAAATAACCTGTTCTGATTAAAGCTACGTCACACTGAATTTGTCAAAGCTGCAGAAGGACTAGTCCGAGAAATCACCCCCCCCCTCAATGTTGATACTGATGGACGATATGTAGCCTAAACCGCCAATCAGTATCATCAAGGGTGAGGGGCTGATTTATTGGCCTACAATAACACATGATCTAACGAATATTTTGCCAACTGGCAAAGTCGCTGGTATTTGTGATTTACACATAATTTATCTGACTTCCAAACTGAATTATGTCAGTGACCAAGAAATGTTCATAAATGCAGGATACATTTATTTATTGGATATTCAGAACATTTTAAATCAAAAACCTTTCTCCATATTTCGGCATGAAACATTCCAGAAGAGAGTGATACATATTTATAATCATTAATAATGAAGCTCACCCTGTGCACAAGAGGGGCTATAATTTCATAACTGGTTATGTTGACCCCAAGAGATTGTTGACCATTTTTCCAGCACCTCATGTTGTGGTCCAATCAAGTTCAGCTGGAAATTAAAGTCGAAATTATTAAATATGCATTGCATATGAAACATTATTCCATTGTGAAAGCAAACTTATGCAGGACTAATGTTAATACTGAAATTAAGAGGCGATCACCAAACACCAAAATGGAAATATATGCATTTGCCATGGATCCAGTTATTCAAGTATTATTATTATATTTCATGTTGCTGTTCAAATGTTGCATTATTATTTGTAGCTTTTTGGAAAGGAAGCAAAGTACAGTTACCATTAAGATCTGGATTTCTCTTTTATATTTCATTGCATGCTGGAACTAAAAAGACCATTTAATGACATGGCAATAGCAGCCTGCTGATATAGAAGCTATGGTGGTTGACTCTGGCTGCACTGGGGGAGGTGGAATGTGGTTAAACTTTCACAGAGGCAGATTCATTATAAAAGTAACACATTGAACTTTCAGGCAAGTGTGTTACTCTCAAGACAACAGGATGCACTGCATCTTCCTGCCATTTTTTAATTTGGAAAACAATTAGGTACTGTGGTAACAAATGTTGTTAACATTAGAAGTAAATTCAGTAATTTTAGCTGTAGCACCATCGTCATCACCATTATTATTATATCATCAGTGTTTTTATTATATCATCATTGTTATTATTATCAGTATAATCACCTTCATCATTATAAATTCCTGACGATGGCATATTGTTACAAGGTTGTTATGATGAATTATGCAGAGTATTTATCTTGCCTTATGAAACAAAAACTGCAAGCAGTTATAAAATTCAACTATGAGGATGGGTACATTGATAAGTAATCAATATGAGGATGGGTACATTGATAAGTAAATCAATATGAGGATGGGTACATTGATAAATAAATCAATATGAAGATGGGTACATTGATAAGTAAACAATATGAGGATGGGGTACATTGATAAGTAACTCAATATGACGATGGGTACATTGATAAGTAAATCAAAATGAGGATGGGTACATTGATAAGTAATCAATATGAGGATGGGTACATTGGTAAATAAATCAATATGAGGATGGGTACACTGATAAGTAAATCAATATGAGGATGGGTACATAGATAAATAAATCAATATGAGGATGGGTACATTGATAAGTAAAATCAGCATGACAATGGGTACATTGATAAGTAAATCCGTATGACAGTGGGTACATTGGTAAGTAAATCAGTATGAGGATGGGTACATTGGTAAGTAAATCAATATGAGGATGGGTACATTGATAAGTAAATCAATTTGAGGATGGGTACATTGATAAGTAAAATCAGTATGAGGATGGGTACATTGATAAGTAAATCAATATGACAATGGGTACGTTGATAAGTAATCAGTATGAGGATGGGTACATTGGTAAGTAAATTAATATGAGGATGGGTACATTGGTAAGTAAATCAGTATGAGGTTGGGTGAACTGATAAGCAAATCAGCATGAGGATGAGTTCATTGGTAAGTAAATCAGTATGAGGATGGATACATTGGTAGGTAAATCAATATTAGGATGGGTTCATTGGTAAGTAAATCAATATGAGGATGGGTACATTGATAAGTAATCAATATGAGGATGGGTTCATTGGTAAGTAAATCAATATGAGGATGGGTACATTGATAAGTAAAATCAATATGGGGATGGGTACATTGATAAGTAAATCAATATGAGGATGGGTACATTGATAAGTAAATCAATATGAGGATGGGTACATTGATAAGTAAATCAGTGTGAGGATGGGTACATTGATAAGTAAATTGATATGAGGATGGGTACATTGGTAAGTAAATCAGTATGAGAATGGGTACATTGGTAAGTAAATGAATATGAGGATGGGTACATTGGTAAGTAAATCAAAATGAGGATGGGTACATTGATAAATAAATCAATATGACAATGGGTACTGTTACATATATGTAATTTAATTGCTTGTGTGTTAGTTTTAAATTCTCTATTATTTTATTTTTATTTCATTACATTATTGTAATGATAACTTTATTCACTGGATTTGACTTTTTTTCGGAAGGTTCAGTTTTCTGTTTTCACCTGATAACAATGCAGTTTGACTGCTACATTTTTATTTTTAGCTAACCTAGTTCTGGACCTTGGTTCCAATTTTGTAAACACTGAGTGAAAATGATTGGTCATTATCAAGGTCTTGTTCAGCCCACGTGTTAGTCTGTTGTAAAGAATTTTATTTTTAAATTTATTTCCAGTGTGGGAATCTGATTCTTAGATAGGGCTATTCAAACCTTATTTTGTTTACTGCACAGTTCAAGTTAAATGACCATGTGAGCCATCACGTGACCTAAAATCGCAAGTTAAAACACATTTTGTAGTGGATTTGATCAGTCGTAAATATATACCTTCGGGCTCAAGGTATTTGTCTTTTTGTTGCCATTTGAGTTGATTTTCTTATTTAAAATAATTTATTCTCCCTGGAAAATATTTTCTTCAACGAAATTCTTGGACAAAGATATTTACTAAATAATTCGGAATTCAAAAGCCAGAATTATATTCTTGGTGACTCAACAAGGAACTGTTGACACATCAACACAAACTGGTTATAGAGGATGTCATCACCTTCCATATTGGAACTTCATTGAGATTCAAACTTGGATTCAATTAGAACTTTTTAGTGATAGGACTTATATTTTGAATTCTAGGATTAATGTTTGGATTAGATTCACAAACTGTAAGTCCTATTTCATATTTTGACCTTGTTTTCTAGGGAAATAAATTATTTTGTTAAATTTACAAAGCTTGTTGACTTCACTCTTTTCTTTTGCTACTTTTGTATGAGCCTACACATAACAGTACATTGATAAGTAAATCAATATGAGGATGGGTACATTGATAAATAAATCAATATGAGGATGGGTACATTGGTAAGTAAATCAATATGAGGATGGGTACATTGATAAGTAAATCAATATGAGGATGGGTACATTGATAGTAATACATTGGTAAGTAAATCAATATGAGGATGGGTACATTGATAGTAATACATTGGTAAGTATATCAATATGAGGATGGGTACATTGGTAAGTAAATCAATATGAGGATGGGTACATTGGTAAGTAAATCAATATGAGGATGGGTACATTGGTAAGTAAATCAATTTGAGGATGGGTACATTGATAAGTAAATCAATATGAGGATGGGTACATTGATAGTAATACATTGGTAAGTAAATCAATATGAGGTTGGGTACATTGATAAGTAAATCAATATGAGGATGGGTACATTGATAGTAATACATTGGTAAGTAAATCAATATGATGTTGGGTACATTGGTAAGTAAATCAATATGAGGATGGGTACATTGATAAGTAAATCAATATGAGGATGGGTACATTGATAGTGATACATAGGTAAGTAAATCAATATGAGGATTGGTACATTGATAAGTAAATCAATATGAGGATGGGTACATTGATAGTAATACATTGGTAAGTAAATCAATATGAGGATGGGTACATTGATAAGTAAATCAATATGATGATAGTTACATTGATAAGTAAATCATACATAATGATATGATGCATATTTATTTGTTAAAGTTTCTAAACTACAGAAAAAATAAAAAAATGATATGTTAACCAAATAACATCACTGAAAAGTACATATAACTAAATTTTTTACAATATATGTTTTGTGCGGTCTGAACAACTATACCAATTTAGTCATTCAGCATGTTAAAGAATACATGTAAGAAAAGGAAAAAGGTAAATTTCTTTTCCTTGCCTCAAAGTTTTTTAGAATATGAAATGTTACTTTAGTCAGTCTTTTATTCTTTGTTTGTAATCACAAAGAACTTTTCAATAAAACATTTTTCATGTATATGAATGGAACTATTTTTTTAAGGAACTTATTGAAATGAGGAAGCTATTTCCCCAAACAGTCATATGCTTCAAGCTTAAGTGGACAGTGGCTATGGCTATGAACAGTGCTTACTGATTTTGGACAGATCTGAAGTGGACAGTGGCTATGGCTGTGAGCAGTACTTAGGAGTTCTAGACAGGTCTGAAGTGGATGGTGGCAGTGGCTGTGAGCAGTACTTAGGGGTTCTGGACAAATCTGAAGTGGACAGTGGCTATGGCTGTGAGCAGTGCTTACGGGTTCTGGAAAATCTGAAGTGGACAGTGACTATGGCTATGAACAGTGCTTACAAGTTCTGGAAAAATCTGAAGTGGACAGTGGCTCTAGCTATGAATTGTGCTTACGGTTTCTGGACAAATTTGGTTTTAGGAGCAGCATTGTTTCACCATTTCATTCTCAATGCACAGATATGGTATTATTTCACTGCATGTTTGTTGTCCAGTAACCACTAATAAAAACAACATTCACTCTATCTCAAATACAGAATTTATTAAAATCATATGTCTGATTACATTGAAAAAGAGATCATTTTGAATTAAGTCAAAACTACAAATACCCTGTTTACCATTTGATACAAAATACTATTTTTTATGATAGAAAACCAACCAGTAATGCTGTATAGTAATTTTAAGTACCTTTTAATGTTTCAGACTTCTCACCTTTGCCTTCAATGATTTAAAGAGGTCATTTGGGATGTAATGATGTCTTATTACAAGCTAAATAAAACAGATCATGTGATATATAAGGACTTGGCACTTCTTTTGATATAATTTAACGTTTTGTCTTTTAAGAATAAAATGTCTTGTTAAGATATGAAATTTAATGTTGTCCAGACACAAATGATGTATTTAAAGTCTTGATTAAACACTCGTATAGGTTACTTTCTGCATGATTTCAAAAGAAAATGAAATCTTTTGCAATTTACTTGATGCCTCTAAAAGTGTCATTCCACCATTTATTAGCCATAAAAACTTCATAGCAGTGATAACAGTGTTCACTCCTGAAATGAATTCAATTCATTCAAAAGACTCCAGGTTCTGTGCTTTCTAGGAAAGTACTATCTGAGAAAAGGTGTTTGTAAAGCTTGTTTTAGGACTCGAGTTCATCCACGATATGGAGGTGGCAGCTGATGTACCTTTCATTCAGTACTAATTATAATTATTCAGCCTTCACAACATCTTATGGCTGCTGGATAAATTACTGCCTACTTTAATATAAGGAATATTAACGCAAATCTTTCATAAATCCAGGGTCAGTGCGAGGCAATACTTGAGTAAACATCTGAACATCTCAAGCATTAGCAGTGGCCACGGGTGGCTGAGTGGTAATTAGCCCTAGGTGGCAGTGTGGTCTAAAGCACTGCCATCTCACCTTCTGTCCACATGGGTTCAAGTCTTGATTTGGCCAATGTGGGTATGTGAGAAAGCATGCCTGTAACCGTTTGTGGGTTGTTGGTTCTGAACGGGGTTTTCTTCCTCCACCAGTTATACTGACCACCATGTATAGCTTATTGTGAGCTGAAAACTGATGCAAAACTCGCAACAACATTAACTACAAGCTTTAGCAATTTCAGCTGAAACTTATAAAACTATTTGAATAACTTGTATCTAGGAAAATACTGAGATAATTTCAGAAGTA
The DNA here is from genome assembly GCA_016617855.1 of Megalonaias nervosa. Taxonomy (NCBI): domain Eukaryota; kingdom Metazoa; phylum Mollusca; class Bivalvia; order Unionida; family Unionidae; genus Megalonaias; species Megalonaias nervosa. The sequence goes on from JAECUM010013541.1 coordinate 28,474, forward strand.
TAATAAATTTGATAGGAAGTGAGCACACATGTAAGATTTTTATCACATCATGAAAAATACAGAACTTTTGAACCTAAACTGCAATATTGCATGATTAAATGACTTTTGAAATATGTTCAGATTTATAATTTATTAAATCTTTCAAACTGTTCACTGGATATGTTAAATTAAAAGCCCAGCCATTCAGTGAAGCACACTTCAAATATTTATTGCCAGTGTCTTGCTAATAGTGTCTTAAAGTTTATCTTATGTTACGACCCTGTAGTTAAATTACATATGTGTTAAAATTTAAATTCTTCTAATTCTTTGTTTCATTTTTATTTCATTTTTACATCATTAAATGTAGTTATTGTTATTATGATGATTATGTTTGCATAGGTCAAATAGTTTGTTAGAAACATCGTATTTATTTCAAACGTAAATGTACTCATGTAAGCACGAGCTTTGTGTGATAGTAAATTCGTCGCAAGTAAACATTCAGCAGTAGCTATGTAAATGATTGGCTGATACTTGTTCAGGCTTTCGTAATGTCCAGATGGATTGCGAAATCACACGTGTCCTTCGTGCGTGTGTACATGAAACGACGTATTAGTTTCTTTTATATGCTTAGTTATCGGTAAGAAAGTTCAGTCATAGTGATAGTCATAGTCGTAGTCAGTCATAGTTGAGAGTCACATCATAAGATCTTGTAGAGTTTCTAATACCTTAAGGAAAAGGTATTCCTGTGCTGGAAAGAGTTGTGCATTCGTACGAGGAACAACATGTGTGTTGTTAGTGGTGGTAGCTGTATTTCATCTACTTTCTAAATAATTATTTTCCCTGGAGAACAACACTACTGGCTTTGGACAAAGACATTTGATGAAATTATTTCTAAATCGGAACAGAACAATACAAATTGTGCTTTACAGTGAAAATTCTGGACATTCTGTGTTAGCCTTCGTCTGACGTCATCATCCGCCATCTTGGATCGGAACTGAGATTCAGACTATATCAAATTAGAACTGTTTATTCACAGGACTTATGTGTTTTCACAACTTTAGAACAAATTTTTGGAATCTTCTTACAAATCGTAAGTCTTGTTTCATCTATTTACCTTTTCACCGTGTTTTCTAGGGAAATAAATTGTTTTTGTTAAAATTTACAAAGCTTGTTGTCTTCACTCTTTCTTTGTGTTACTTTGAACGAGCCGATATGTAACACTTACAAATTACCAATCTGCACATTTTGAAAAATGTATTAGACATGCCAGATGTCTTTATCATGGAAGAAATAAAGTAATATTGGATAATTATGCCATGGATTTATTACTTTGAAATGAAACTCATTAACTGTATTGAAGTGGTGATATTTTTCACAATGTATTGTTACAAATGCAAACTACTTTTATTGTAACAGACATCTGTCACAATGTTTTCATGAATATTTTAATAACAGCATGACAAGGAAGTCAGTCATTCATTAAAAGTTAATCTATTATCATCCGTCACTTTTCTGAAACAATCACTTAAGGTTAATTACACTTTCATTGGTAGTATAAATTATTGGGTAAATTAACATTTATTTAGTAACCATTTATCTTTATAGTCCATTTTATTGCTTTTCACAAGGTGACTGCTGAAAACTTAATTTAATAATATATAACAGTGGTTTTAAATTCATTCGCATGTACTTAGTCTTTCTGATAGTTCAGTATAACTCATAGTGCCCACAACATATTTATATGCAAGTGGTAGAACATACCTCAGATGCTTGATTTGTCAGTAACAGAAAATGTTCATTATTTTGTAATTGTACAAAATACAAGGATCATATAGGGGTTGGCTGTGTGCCAAATGTTTGCCAGATAACCTGGTGATATTTTAAGTCCAAGGGTTGAAAAAAATCTTGCCAGAGTGCTCTGACAAACAATTGCACACAGCAAGACATTCATCATGATGTGCAATCAATAATAGCAAGGAAATTTTGTATTATGGCATTAAAATAACAAGTGACTAATAAAATGGAAAAAAGACTTGAAAAATTACAAGACAGAATAAAGTTGAGGAGCTTGAAACTTGTTGTCTACCAGAAATTCATGAAGTCTCCATTAACACAATACATCTTTTTGGGATTTCACATGCCTATTTAGATTTTGTCAGTATTCTTTACATGAAAGGAATTAATTTTGAAACAAGTATTTCAGTTTATGTTTACTGAAATCCATGAATCCTTGAAGTGCACGTTATATATCACAAACATACCAAAAAGAATCTTATGAAAATGAAAAAAAAAGTACTCTGGCAGCATTCTGATGTTTAATTATGGCTAATCACAAAAGTGGCTGGTATCTAAATAATGAAAGTCTGGCCTGATCATGCAAGAATTTATGTTCCAAATTTTTACTGTAAATACTGATAAATATCTAAGGTAACAAAATAGGACAGCCTTAAATATTACGATGTATTTATAAGTCTTTCAAAAATGAAAAATATATGACCTTAAATTTTGTTTTGCAAATGGAAGTCAGTTTCTAATTTGAACCATATTTGATGTAACTTGATTCATTAATATACATTGGTTGATACGTTTTGCCATACAAAATATTTAATTGTAAAATCTGAGTAAAAACAATAATAATATTCTTTGTAGCTTCCAGATTTTAGAAGAGCTGGTAGTGACAGAAGTGCAGCTGTAGCCATTTTGTGCTTCATCTTGATTGAGTTTTCCAAAAAAGTTGCTGGGATAGATCTGAGTGCGTGGAATTTTGCAGGGCTGACAGTTGTCATTGGGAGTTCACATGTGACTATTTTGAATGTGAAAAGGACACAAATGCAGTTCTTGAAATTGTTGTGACAGTTGTGAAAGCATGTTCAAATGTGATGAAGGTAATTATAGAAAAATGATACCGCTGTTACCCTGCAAATGCCTTAGAAACACACAATATTCAGATTGATCCTTCTGTTACTACAGTTGTGGCTGATACATTGCATAATTTGCTTCAGGAAATAAGCTAATTCATGCACCAAAATTCAGAACATCACACTGGTCTCACTGATAGATTAGCTCACAAATTGTAGAAAACTATCACTTGTACTTTCAAAAGCATACAGTCCTGACAAATTACAAAAGTATGAAAGAGAACTATGCAGAAAATATAACATGTATAAACCATTTGCATGAAATATGAATAATGGACATGACTTGTCCACATCTAGCATACATGAAATATGAATAATAGAAATGACTTGTCCACCTCTACTATGTATGTTCAGAAAAATCTGACGATCGTTTATTCATCATTACTAAAGTAAACACCGACCTAGAGTCCTTAACAGCCACATTCAACACAGCTGTGACTAGCACAGCAAGCGAGATCATTGGCAAATATCGTCGAACAAAAAAACATTTTATCACAACAGATGTCCTTGAACTATTCAACAAAAGAAGAGAACTGAAAAAGGGAAAAAGAGATAATGAGGGAGCTAGAAAATACAGAGAGATAAACAACGTGATTAGCATGAAAAAGGCAAAGGAATCCTGGATAGAAAGACAATGCTGCAAAATCGAAGACAGTCTGAGAGAAATGACAGCAAAATTGCATATCAACTGGTGAAAGATCTCACAACCCATAAACAAGGGAAAACTACCACCATCCAAGACAAATCAGCAAAATGCCTCAAAGAAGACCAAGAGATCCTCAAGCGATGGACAGAATACTGCTCAGAATTGTACAATCATAAGACTCAATGAGATCCAACAGTACTAAATTGCCCTCAGGCAGAAGAAATTGCTGATAACCCAATTCTTCGTGAAGAAGTAGAAATTGTAGTTAGGTCACTAAAGAAAGGAAAGTTAGCCGGCATTGACAGCATACCAGCAGAGCTCATTCAAGCAGGAGGTGAAGAGATAGTTACATTCCTAACAGCAATCTGCAACAAGATATGGCAGACAGGAGAATGGACCACCACGTCGACTCAGTTGTTAGTCATTGTGTTGCCCAAGAAAGGAAACCTACAGCTATGCCAAAACTACAGAACCATCAGTTTGATCAGTCACCTGAGCAAAGTCATGCTGAAGATAATTCTCAACGGACTAAAGCCTCAAGCAGAGAAAATTTTTGCTGAAGAGCAGGAAGGAGCACACCACAGAACAAATCTTCAATCTCAGACTCCTTTGCGAGAAATACCTTCAGCATCAGTAGAATCTATACTGCATCTTTATAGATTTCAAAAAAGCCTTTGATAGGGTATGGCATGCAGCCTTATGAGCAACTATGAGAAAGTACAACATCAGCTCAGACCTGGTGCAGGTAATTGAGCACCTCTATGACAAAGCCACCAGTGCTGTTCTCATCAATGGCAGCAGAGGAGATTGGTTTTGAACAAGTTGAAGTCAGACAGGGATGTATACTGTCACCTACATTCTTCAACATTTTCCTGGAACGGATCATGGAGGATGCATTGCATGACCACATGTGCACTGTCAGCATCGGAGGAAGAACAATCACCAATGTTCGCATTGCAGATGATATTGATGGTTTAGCAGGAGATGAAAAAGAACTGGCTGACTTGGTTGAGCGCCTCGACACAACCTCCACAGCATATGATATGGAGATTAGCGCTGCAAAAAACCAAACTGATGACAAACAACACCAATGGCATCAGTGCAGAAATAAAGGTCAGTGGACAGAAGCTGGAAAGAATCACAAGCTTCAAGTACTTGGGATCAATTATCACAGATGAGGGCTCCAAACCAGAACTACTTTGCAGGATTGCCCAGACAACAGCAGCATTAACAAGGTTGAGATCAGTATGGAAAGATACCAACATTGCTTTTGGTTCCAAAATAAGGCTGATGTGCTCGATTGTCATATCCATCTTTCTGTATGCTTGTGAAATATGGACGCTCACATCAGATCTACAGAGAAGGATTCAAACCTTCGAAATGAGATGCTACCACAAGATCTTGGGCATCTCCTACATTGACCATGTAACCAACGAAGAAGTCCACAACAGGATCCAATGAGCCATCGGATCCTATAAAGACCCCTTGACCACTGTAAAAAAGTGCAAACTGAAGTTGTACGGTCATGTCTCAAGATCATCTGGACTGGCAAAAACAATCTTGCAGGGCACAGTGCGAGGGTACAGAAGAAGAGGCAGACAGAAAAAGAGGTGGGAAGACAATATTAAGGAGTGGACAGGCATGGGATTTTGAGATTCCCAAAGGGCAGTAGAGAACAGGGAAAGATGGAGAGAATTGGTTGTAAAGTCAACTGTGGTGCCCCAATGACCTCTTAGGTTAAAGGATTGATGATGATGATAATGAAAGTAAAAGTCATTCAGGCCATGTAAGCATTCAGAACCAACTATTTCAATAATGAGATTCAGTTTTTGGAAGTTGATTACACATGCCTTTACAAGGCAATTATTCACTTTATTTCAATCCTCATACATCCACATTCCTTTGGAAGGTGATTATATCTCGAGAAATACAATTGGCAAATTCGATGTTAAATTATGTGGACATGTGGACATTTTTGGATGAGGTGAACTTAAAGGTGCGATCCAGTACAACCAGATTGCATGTCATGTGTTGTGATGTCACAATAAAAACAGCACATATTGAAAACAAATTCTTATTACCCTGGTATTTGTTATGATAGACCTGATGTCCTCTTTTCTTAACCCAGTGTAATACCTGGCTACCATTGTAAAAGTCTATAATAATCAATAATTTTTGTCTGGAAGTTTTTTTGAATTATATTTTAGATGCAGAGCTTTCAGCACTCTAGATTGAATTAACTTTTGTTAAACTATTTGAGTACTGAATTTTAGAACAACAATTAATATTTAATTTAATTTAAATAACTATGCCTACATGACCACATTGACATAAACTTTAACAAATGTAGACAAAATTTGGAATTGTCAGTAAGATGTCTCAAATCAGTCTAAAATTGAACATAAGTTATTTATATACCAGAACTATTATCAACTAAAAGTTGATAAATGTATATGTGTTCACTAAACTTTATTTAAAAAATCCCATCTACTGTGGAGAGATGATTCTTTGATAAAAACAGAAGCAACTGATATGATATGAACTATAGTCAAGTGAATGAACTTTATAAAGTATACTTTTAGAACAGTATTGCTGCAGAACAATACAAATGCGTAGAAGAACAATGAAATAAAACTTTGGTGGAACATATCATATAGAATATGGGTTTATTTTTACAGCATGTTAAACAATTTAAGAATGTGAAAGGAAATGCACACAATTAAATACAAGACTTTTATCTCCATTCTAACACATTTTGGAAAATACTGTCAAAAAATATATGAGAAAATATTATTCTTTAAAGAATCTGAGTTCCAAGTAAGACAGAATCATGTGAATGCAACTTATATTTTATTTTTTTATGAGTCACTACCATTGTCAAAATCTTTGTTATCATTTGATATTTGTAAGAGTTATTGCCCTTTTTGACTGCAATATAAATGCAGTGTAGGATTGGATCTTGTGAATGCTTTTATACTATTTTCAGAAGAGTTATGCCCCTTGTTTGACTTAAGACTCCTCTTTATCATGTGACCACTGGTCATTCAGTACAGTGTTCAACCAAATGAGCTACCACAGCTACCATATTTACTAATAATGCAGTTACAAATATTAAACATAAAAAACAAAAATATTCCAGTCAGAATAACAAAAGCAGACACCTTTATAAATAGGGTACAGCTGCACAAACTATGATAATAGGACATTGTTTTCATCAACATTTGTGTGAAATCCATGCTGTTTGAATATGTAAGCCAGTTAATGACAAATGACAGTTATTATTAACCAATTTTTTAATGTTTGTATTTAAGGCAGATTCATACTGATCTCAAAGTACAAGTAGCAATTTTAACCTCAACAGTACTCCAAATGGTCAATTATGAATTTAAGTAAATACAATAAACAGGACTCCAAATGGTCAGTTATGACCTTAAGAAAATACACTTAACAGGACTCCAAATGGTCAATTATGACCTTAAGAAAATACACTAAACAGTACTCCAAATGGTCAGTTATGACCTTAAGAAACTTCAGTGTCCAAGTTATTTCATTATTACCTGAAGAGATACTTATAATCAAACCACTCAGTCCTTCAAATGCTGTAAAAAAATAAAATAATTGACATGCACAGAGACTTTAAGAAATAAATATTTTTTAAGATTTCCTATAATGAAATCTGGAATCATCCTGTTTAGACCATAACAAGTTATACAGGTTTAAAGTAAATTGTTTATATATTATACATAAGGAAAATATATGTTATTTGTAATGGGTCGTTATCAAAACTATAAATTCATAAAGTGCCTACAACTTTAGATATGGCATATCTTTTCAAGAACCTTTTATAAATATACAGGTACTGACTGATAGTAATAAAATACATGTAAGGATGAAATGTAGAATATTTAAAAAAAATATCACAATGAATTAATGTTCATTTGAAATATATGCATATTTTTAACACATGTACCTTCTGGTCACAAATATTGTTAAAGAGAACTAAGGACAGCATTCTCTGCACAACAGATAGTTTCGATAGTATTCACTGTAGTAAGATGTCACAGGCCATTCCTAGTTGAGGTATTGCTGTGCATATATAGTCAGCATTTAAAATGGTCTCATCTGAAAACACAGCTTCCAAGAACTTCGTTACAAGTTGAAATTGCTTAATGAACTCTGAAACAACTTCATCCCTTGAAAATGTTTTCAATTTTTAAAATATTTTTCATTAGAATGCATATGTAACCATCCTTTATGGTTCCCACTTTAGAAGAAGCTTATTGGTTTGTTAGCAAAAGCTTGCATTCGTGTTTCATTTTGGAAAAATATTTTCCAGAACAACAGTGCTGTTAATGCTTGTAGCTTGTAGCTGAGGATATTAGTTTCTCAATTTAGTTTTTGGATTGAGAGTTAGCTGACAAAAGTGCAATGCTAATCACATCCTTTCCAAATTTGAAAATACATATCAAGAACTCTCTGGGACCGGTAAGAAAATATTGATTTACCAGCACTAATACCTGTAACAATGACCATGCTGTGAAACTTGAAGCTGTGAAGAAACTGATTTAGACTTTGATTTTGCTCAGATGATTGATTAGCATTTTCTGGATAATTATGGTGAAAAACATTTTTTACCAGAATAATTTAGTGTTCTTTTTAGTTTCTTCATGCATTGAGCAAGAAGTAATGGATTGGAAAGAGAGTCAACCGATTTGGGCAAATAGGTGTGAACAATTGAAAAGCATTGGCAATATCATTGAACAGATGTACAGATTTGTCAGGATCACTATGACATCATTTAAGTTTGACTGGCTCATGAGTTAAATTTATTGACAGAACAGTATAAAGAAAATTCATGTAGCAGTTGTTATACAGGATATCATCTTCAATGTTAATTTTCCACATTTCAACAGTAAGCATTTAAAATCAATGCCATTCTTATTGCTCACCCAATGTTTCTCTTTTTCAACTAAAACAACAACAAGGGGCCCTGAATGGCTGAGTGGTCTAAATTGCTTTTGCTGAATTCTGCCATCTCTTCTCCATCCACATGGGTTTGAGTCTTGGGCACAGTTGGTGCAGGTATATGAAAAAGTTGTCAATAGCTTCCTGTGGGTCGGTGGTTCTTACCAGGAGTTTCCTGGGTTCTTCAACCACCAGTTATACTGGCCACCATGTATAGCCTATCATGTGCTAAATAATGGCATTAAACCCACAACAATAACAACAAAATATCTACATATTTATGGGATGTTATTGCTAGGGAGGAATTAAAAGAAATGATTACATAAAATTCCCCAATGAGTATAAATTACAAATGTCATGAAAATTTAACCCATTTAACTATTATAAACATTATAATAAATGTTGAATGCAAGTAAGCAAGGTTGAAAAAGAACACTTTTTCTTCTGGCAGCAGTTGATATACTGTTCATGGAATGAAACTTACCAGTCAGATTACTGGTAAAGAAAAGGTCAGATGAAGGAGACCTTCACCTTAGAAATGTTCATGTCCTTTGAACTAACTTTTTACAAGTGATCTTGACAGTTTTATGTCCCACATGATTAATGTTGATATTTTGTAGAATGTCTGGGATCATGATTACATTCAGCACATCATATAGGATCTAATTGTACATGTAGTTGATCATATTTGACTGTATGCACTTGAAATATCCCAAAATGTTATTTTCATTGTGAATTTGCTTATGTATGGTAATATATTTTAGTACTTTGATATAGTGTGGCATTGTAGCATAAGCTGATATCATATTGTAATAAATCATTCTACTTAATAATTGTTATTGACACTCTTAGAAATACACCAGAAATGTTCAAACATGATCATTTGATTTAAGTTTTTACATACAGATCTTAATAAGTACTTGGTACATGTCCAACATATGCAATAGTCCATACATGTTTACAGTGTTTGGGGATCAAAATTTCAGATTAAGTTGATGATATAGAATCTATAAGTACCTATAGTTGATGATATAGAATCTATAAGTACCTACAGTTGATCTGTGAGACACATAATTGGCTGTATGTGCTTGAAAAATGTTTTCTCCATCATGAATTAGCTTAAATATGGTAATACCATTTAGTTTAGTACATTGTCTCTTGTATACTAGTATGTACTAATTGTTGCACCAGTGATGACTGCACTTTACTCACACTGCCTTAAACTTTATGATAGCTAGTGTACCATATTAGTTATTTAGCCAGTAAATGGCTGAACATACTCTGATATACCTACTTTGAGAAACCTCATATGTTCTTTGGATGAATAGTCACTTTAATACATATTCATTGCTTCACATTTTTGAGTGTCACTGTGTCAAGTTTAATGTGTTTCTTGTGAGTGCACACTTAGGTAATGTCATTTTGAAACGGTTATTGGACACATTTTCACTTCATTTACCTACATATTACTGATCTACAAGATTTTATAAAACATTTTATTTATATCTTTTCAGGTCTAACCTGGTAATTGGAAGAAGGTGGAAGAATCTGATTAACTTGGAAGCTGTTCAGTAGTCAGATGGTGATACCATGGTCACATTAAAACATGTTCCAATGTACCTGCCATAAGGTACCAGGTTTAGTTCATACTGCCACACAGATGTGTAGCACCTCAAAGGCATGGCTTAGGTCTTCATGAGAGGGATAGCACCACTGTTTGGCACAGTGGAGCCTCCCTGGTGCCTTAATTTCATATTATGATTTTGACTTTTGTGGTTATAGACATCAAAATGCAATGTATATTTGCTATAAAACATGGTACTGGTCCCATCAGAATGGGAAATTTGAGTATGCTATTATTTATTCTAACAACTGATTGAATACCTGAACCAATATATATGGAACATAGCACTTGTCATCATTCCTTTCGTGTAGACACCTATATGCAGTTGAACAGGCATATTGCAATTTGCTGCAAAAATCATTGTGAGCTATCTTGCTTTGCTATCTCTGGATAAAATGTTATTGGTTGTACAGACCAAGCAACCACTTGTTTTAAATACCATTCTTTGGTCATCTTTGCTGTCTTTACAATTTGCTACTTCATTTTTAAAATTGTTTGAAAATTTAGTTTTCTAAGTATATTTAAAAATATTTTTATTAACTTTAATATATCATTACTTTTATATATCAAGCCTATTTTCAGATACATATTTTCTTTTATTACATTTAAGATGTTACATTTAGTGCATTGAAGAATTCCTGTAATTAAGGAAGGTATAGCAAATTTAGTTTTTGCATCTTGAAAGTGCTTGTTCCAAAACTTGCACTCTTGGGAATATCAACACTACACACTTTTCACAGTTGCCACATGCCTTGTTTGCTATGAAAAAGTCAAAAAGACTCAGTAAAGTTGAAATAGGTGTGGCATGCACTTATAAAAGTTTGACTAAATTTGGTCATAAATAAATTGGCCTGATAGGACTTGGGTCACATTTATTACTTCTGGATCAGTACCAACAATCAGTGCTAGTCTATTTTTAGAGCATTTCTTGCCCTCTTATTTTAGTGATGAAATATGAGATAGATTTAGGCATTCATGGTGCTGATTTAAATGAAATTGTCCAGTATGGGCGAGATGTTATGGTTGTGTGTATTTTGGCAAGAGTACACAGTGAGTAATGAAGCATCGTTGTTGGTCCTGTGAAAGTGAAAACTGAAATTTTGTGATTCTCTGTATCTTTTGCTTACAGTCCAGCCTCTCAAAAAAATGCTGGTTAACTTAACGACAAAAAGTTCACAGTGAGTTCATCTTTGAAGATATTTAGATAAACATATGATTTATTAGGATTTGGAAACAAAGGAAAATTCAGTACTGAAAAACAAATGCTGGGACTATATAGGAAAAATAATTTTGATCTCAGTCCACCTGTCTTGATTGTGACATCATGTGGGCACCACCATATTGGCAAAGCTAAAGCTGGGACAGGGTACCTGTCAACACTCCAAACAGTTCACCTAGACTTGGGTCACAGTTGTCACAATTGTCAGTAAAAGTTGTCCAAATTACTTTTTAGAGAATTTTTTCATTCTCCTTTTGCTGGTGATACAGGAGTTGGATTTAGGCATTCTTGGTATTGATTTAAATGCAATTTATTCTATAAGACTATGAATATTATGGCATTGGTTGTCTCTGTGTATTTTAGCAACAGTGCACAGTGAGTAATGATGCTGGTCCAAAAGTGATATCTGTGACCAATTGCAGGCTGTTTTGTGTACAGTATATCCTCTAAAAAGTGCACGATAACGCATGACAAGGACTTCTCCGTGAGTTCATCTTTGAAAATACTTTAGATAAGCATATGATTAATTAGGATTTAGATAAACTGGAAAGTTCAGTACTGACAAACAAATCTAGTGACTATATAGGAAATATACTTGTGATCTGAGTGCACCAGTACTGACATAATAGTCTGCTACTGGAAGCTGTTTGACCCCTGGGTTATCTAAATCTTATTAGATCTTGCTAGTACATAGTGCCTGCGCATTAGTAGGTAGTATACAAAACCTATGTTAATGGCCACTTACGCAATTCTAACCAGTTTGATACATTTTTAAAAATAAATATCACTGTGTGACCCTCCATAACTTATTTTCTTTATCAAGATATGACCTTCCACCATTTTTAATTTTTCAAAAACTCTAGGCCACAATTATCAATTTTTGTAAAATGACATGGCCCTCCATAATTTATAATTTTTTTCAGACAGTCCTTGGCCACACATCTGTCAACCAAAAATCTGACCCCCCCCCCCATAAAACATCAATATTCAGATTAAAAAAAACAAACACACAAAAAAGACTAAAACACCATTACATGTATTATAAATTTAAAAAACACTGAAAACACAATTATTCTAAATTTAAACTTTATGTACAGAAATCCACAAGAACTTGGTGAAAGGTACTCTCTTAATCCTAGAATTATTTAGTTTGATGTTAATTTTGCTTCATAAAATAGAATTAATCATTGGACGAATTTTACAAAATGAATGGAAATTCAGAGTTTAAAAAATAACAAGTAGTGTAGCTTATTTTTTCCCACAACTCTGTTGTGCCGTTTGATATATGAATATGAAATAAATTAAAGATAAAGATATACTGCACAGAAAATAACCAATTTCCATACAATTCATTGGATATTTTTTATAAATACACTTAAAAAAATTAATAATGAGGATTCAGTGAATAGATATAGAGCACATTGTAATATAAAGTTTTGGCATAGTCAGTTAAAATTGGCATGGAATATCTTCATGCATGTTTGTGAGGGACTGCATCTTGATAAATAATATAACCTCATAACAAAAGTAGGTCACTGATTTATATTTCATGCTTCACTGACATTTGTTCAGTGTTGAGTCTAAGTCTGTTTGATAAGTTCTGTTAATAGTAAAATAATCAAACAAGACAATTGTATACATCTCTAATAATACCATACCCATACCACAAAAGAGTGTTACTGTTTTACACACATTTAACACTTATTGACGTAGATAATGTTTTATGTATGGCTCCAGAGCAGGTAGCAGTGCTAGCTCAGTTGCATGAGTGTGGGGCTTGTAATTCAAGGGTTGTATGGTTTCAGTACCCACCCAGACCATCATGATTGGTTGTCTTGGCCTATCCTTGGGAAAGGCATTGTAGGTCAAGTGTTTGCAATTTTTTAAGTTGTTGAGGAGTTGCATCTTGATGGATACTATATTTAACATTTTTCTTGCTTTGGGTAAGTTTTTTGGGTTTAGCTCATAATCAGATTGATTTGTTTAGCACCCAGCAAATATACTGTTATGCTAAGATTCATAAAATATGGTGCGTTGATGAATACTACACCCTGTTCACAGAAGAAGGTCACTGTGACCCATATTTCATGCTTCACTGACTTGGTTACAGTCTTGAGCATTGTTTATTTTAGAATCAGCAAACTAGTTGATTGCATGCATTTCAGTTTGTACCAGACCCTTACAAAAATAACATTTTTACTGTTATATTTTTACATTTAGCTCATTACCACATCAGTTTTAAAGCTATGTTCAAAATCCAAATCACACACGCACACACACAACCACTATTTTTATATTACTGCTATAGCTGGAATCCTGAAAGATGGCAAGACAATGCATCTGGATAAGTGCTACAACCTCATCTAAATAATAAGTTACTTTGATCCATATTTATCATTTCACTTTACATATTTAACATTTCGTTTTACATTTTAACTGTAATTGCTGTACCAGGAACTTGAATTAGATGATTTTACACCTACATGCTATATGCATACTATTCTGTATAAAGTTATGAAAGTTGGGATGCATCTTGAAGAGTTTTATATTTTTGCCAAAAGAAGTCTATGACCTTCTTCAAAGTTTTTGTTAAAGTTGAGTTTTTGGGTGAAACTTATGTATCAGTAATGAGATTTGATAGTATGATGCATCTCTGTTACTATAACACCATTAAAACTAAAGGTCATTGTAACCTACATTTTAGACTTTATTAATGTGTTAAGTATTTTTATTTATGATCATGTTGATTCATCCTTGCAAGACATGCATATTTACATGTTATTGTTATACAGTATCAATTTTCCATTGATTTCTTAGATAGCCTCACATAGAAGAAAAAAAATTAAACATGTCCTGCATTTGTAATTGTATTTTTGAATGCTTAGGGACTCTAGACAGGCATTAATAAGAATGAAAATCTCTTTTGCTTTTATTTACCAACACAGGTATGCCCCAAGTCAATTGTGTCTTTGAATTTTGCCATTGCTTGTACATTATTGGTTTTGTGTAATAACTTTTGCAAGACAACCGTAATTCACATCCCATTGTCAGATATGCAATCACCAAATTAGACATTCTCAAGCAGTTTCATTGATGATTTTACTGACTTTGGCTGGCATTCTAGCTGTCACTGAAAGTTTAACTGTGTTTTTTGTGCTTCAGTCACTTTAGTACAACTCACATAGCTCATGTACATGCTCTAAGTCACTTTTTGCAGCTATAGGTGTCATTTTGGAGAATTTGATTACACAAACATGTACCTTTAAATGGCATTTATTCACTTTATTTCATGCCCTGTCCATTGCAGATTATTTTCTAAATTCCTTGAAAAATGCCTAATGGCAAATTCATTGATAACATGCTTTGACATTTCTAGGCACAGACAAGCAAGCAGGGTGATCCTGTTTAAACTGGTTTTTTGCACTATGATGTAAGAGGGAATGCACATGTGGTTGGGAAGAAGTTGTACTACAAACATCAACAGAGATGTGACAATGTCTTATAATGAAAGCCTGGTAAAACACTGGCAGGAAAAAAATCCCCTGGCACACAAGTCCAATAAATTGAAAGCAATTATGTAACTTTGTATATATCTTTGGTATGGTATGTCATGTCTTTTATTTCAATTCATACATAATACCTATTTTTCAGATACAAATATGTGCTTTCATACACGTAAAAGACATTAGAAACACAGCTATCAATTCAGATTTAATTTAGTTAAATTTTACATCATGATAAATTATCATTTTGAAGAAATGTCATATGTACAAGCTCTTCATTGATTGAGGTAATGTCATACGTGCCAGTTGGAAGTTTAGCAATGTCTTAGGTACCTATTTGGCCATCCTCTGATGAAAACACAAGTTCTTTGCAGGAAGACCCGTGAACTGTTTGCTTTTTGGTGACAGCTGAAATGCTGCCGTAAAATCTCTGAACACATCATGAGATGGATGATCGTTCAATGATGGCACAATTGCGTCCCACCTTAACCACTTGAAAATCATATCTAACAACTGTTGGGTTTTTCCTGATTGGTTAGACCAGTGATTAAGGCGAAAACTTACCACCATGCTTCTGTTGTTTGGGCTTTCACCATGCAGAAAAGTCAATGATGTTAAAAACAGAGCTATTACTCTTTCATGATGCCATGTTAAATATCAATTGTTGTATAACAGAGTCATGTCTTCATATTATGTGTGATTGTATGATGTCTCATGTCTTCATATATTGTGTGTGATTGTGTGATGTCTCATGTCTTTATATATTGTGTGTGATTGTGTGATGTCTCATGTCTTCATATATTGTGTGTGATTGTGTGATGTCTCATGTCTTCATATATTTTGTGTGATGTCTCATGTCTTCATATATTGTGTGTGATTGTGTGATGTCTCATGTCTTCATATATTGTGATTGTGTGATGTCTCATGTCTTCATATATTTTGTGTGATGTCTCACGTCTTCATATATTGTGTGTGATTGTGTGATGTTTCATGTCTTCATATATTGTGTGTGATTGTGTGATGTCTCATGTCTTCATATATTGTGTGTGATTGTGTGATGTCTCATGTCTTCATATATTTTGTGTGATGTCTCATGTCTTCATATATTGTGTGTGATTGTGTGATGTCTCATGTCTTCATATATTGTGATTGTGTGATGTCTCATGTCTTCATATATTTTGTGTGATGTCTCATGTCTTCATATATTGTGTGTGATTGTGTGATGTTTCATGTCTTCATATATTGTGTGTGATTGTGTGATG